>VZTG01009622.1:420549-441295 GCA_013397845.1 Melanocharis versteri | reverse complement strand
CAGGCTGCGGGGGGATGCACACGGCTGGGGGGGGCTGGCGGAGGGAGGGGGGAGCTCTGGTCAGGACGCGAGTCCACCTTTCCAGTGCTTATATACCCAACGAAGCATCCCAAACACGCACCCCCGGGCGCGCGGCCCCTGCTCCTGCTCTTCCCTCCCTGACCATATTTAGTCAACCACGGCAAAAAATAGCCCGTCAGCTGGAGCCTGCCGAGCAGGGCTTGGAGTTCAATCGCTCCTCGCAGCCCATTGACTACTGGTCCTGCAGGGTCCTGACTCTGCCTTTTTTTTCCCCTCTGCTATTTTTAGCTAGGCCAAATAAAGAGGGAGCTCATCTTACTACTCTGTGCCGGCCCGAGGTTTCACGGGGCCCTGGCTATGTTTGGTAAGCGCCAGCGTTGGGAGACACAGAGCGGAGACCTTGTCCATGCCGGAAAACCTTCGGCTCTCTCCCGCTTTGGTTCTTTTCTTCTCCTTCTCTTTCTTTCATGTGGATTTCTTCCTCCGTGGTAGAAAGGTTTCCAGGCGAGAAGGTGGGGAAGAAGCTCAAAGGATCCTGGTTTTCACCTTACAGAAGGAAGAGCTGCATTTCAAAGACCTCATGCCGGGGCCAAGTCCTTCACCACAATGTCCTGGGCACCTCCTTGTCTGGCCACGTCTGTCCTCCTGTGTCTCCAAAGGTGCTGAAGGCTGGGAAGGTGTTGGACTTTCTGCCCTGCATGGAGAGCACTGGGGAGCCTCCCTGCCAGGCAGGGAAACCCCCCTGTCAGGGTGGGTTAATGCGGATCACCAGCACAGCAGTATCTCCTGGGTGTTGAGGCCACGGGATCTTTCCAACCTCCAAAGTCTCACCCAGCGGTACAGCAAGGAGGGGAGATTTTGGCAGCTCAGGCACTGCCCTTGGCTTGGGCCCAGAGAAGCAGGTGAACATCCCTAGAAACACGAGTTAGACCCAGCTTCAAAGTAAAGATGTCCAGGGCCCTGGGGAGGTCACCTGGGGAGAGCGGATAAATTATGACAGACATGGCAACGGCTGCGCTCAGCCAACCTGTCCTGCTTGCTTGCAGCAGACCCCCATCCTGGAGCACCTCCTGAATCCCATGTCCCCCCCTGCCAAGCTCTCTCCAGGTCTCTACATCTTATCGAGGCTCCCCAGAAGGCCCATGACCTCTCAGGACCCAAGGGCACCTCACGCTGCTGCCTGACCACTGCTGTGGGCAGGATCAGGGCTGGAGGGACCAGCACCTGGCAATGGATGCCTTGGGGGTGGTGGCTGAATGTGGATCTGGGGTGGGATGTTTGCATGAGCCCGGTGAGGTGCCCAACACGCTCTGCTCCTATCAGCAATCCGTGGACATGGAGTGGCGAGTGACAGGGACGGCCACCCACGGAGACCCGGCACTGTGACCCCAAAGGACACCTCCACTCAGGACATCCAAGTGAGACCGTCAGGCAGCACTCGTCTGAGGCTGTTAGACTTGTTGGGAGCTGATAGAAAGACATCTAAGGATAGGAAATGCCTGCAGGAGCCACCCCATAGTGCCACGAGGTGGGAAGGGCTCCCAGGAAGTCCCAGCAGTGTTCCCTGTGCTCCCGGGGGTCCCCAGCTCCAAAGATGATGGCAGAAACAGCCACCGCGGGTGACGTGTCTGCTCTCTGTCCTGGGCTGCTTTGGGTTTTTCTCTGTCTCAGCATGAGCCCGTGCTGGGAACTTGGATTTCCCTGGGCTGCTCCCCAGTCCCAATGACAGGCTGTTCCACACCGTCACTGTTCAGATAGCCCAGGACAGGTGTGTGGCAGCAGAAACACAAAGCCTGGTGTCCCTGTGGTGCCAGAGCCATCTCAGCAGTGACCACAACATAGAGCAGCCCTTGGGCAGCTCTGTCTGACCCCAGGAACCAAACCTGCCATCCCTCATGGGACTGGCACTGGGGACAGATTCTGTAGGAGAGCCTCTCCCCCGTCCCCACTCCTCTGCCCCAACATGGTCCTTGTGGCCACCGCTGTCCCCTCTGCACCCTCAGCTCATTTCCCCACGGAACAGCTGGGAATTTCTCCACAATTACATAAACCACTGTAGGGTTTTTCTCCTCCTTTTTTCCATTATTGCAGGGATATCCAAGCTGCTCCTCCTCGGATATCCGTCAGGACTGTCAGTGCTTTGCCAGCCCATGCCCTTCCAATAACTGAAGCCATGGAAGCCCTTCTCCACCCTGACCCACCCCAGGATGCCCCCAGGATGGCCTTTACCCAAAATACCAGCCCAGCCAGCACAGGGGAACGTTGTCTGGTACTTCCTGGGGGGCATTTGGGGCTTTCGAGAACCCGAGTGCCAGAAGCAACAGGTTCTCACGCTGTTTTGGGGCACATCTGAAATCACAAAGTGCCCGGGGTGTGCGGCTCCCTGTGGCCCAGCAGGACCCTGCCCCGGCCGCAGGGGAGCTCTTCAGAACCACTCACTCTTACAGGCACAACCATGCCCTTCTTTGGATTGAGTGAGTTGTTATCACATCCCTGACAGGTTCCCCGGGGTTGAGAATCCATCCCGACACTGAGATATGTTGGGAACAGAAGCAAACTATAAAGGGAGATGAACCAAAAGCAAATCTCTGAGATGTGAATTAAGAGATGGTTTAAAACCCAAACCTGGGTTTTGCGCACAGATTTCTTCTCTTTGCTAATTGCTTTAAAAACCACACTCACCCTTGAGCTCCCAGGGACTAAAATATCTGTGTTCTCTCCAAAGTGCGTGGCATCTTTTTATCAGGACTTGGTTTGGGGCTTGCTTCATGTGCTGATAACGCTGGGAGTTTGGGATGCAGGGAGTTCTGGGAGAGATGGGGCCTGGATGTGCAACCACCACCGTCAGACAGGCTTTATATATATATATAAATATATTTATATTTGCATACATATATACATATATGCCTAATAATATATTCATGTGTGCACATAATATTTCTGCATTAAAACTCCTCTAAACGAAGAAACCTGAGGAAGCTGCACGGCAGCCTGTAAAACTGAGCCAGTTCAAAGTGGTATGTGAGAGATTGCAACACTCCAAACGAAATGCAAGATGTTACTTTAAAAGAGCCAGGCTCGGGCTTTTGAATTTATGTAACCTAAACTGATTTTGTCTGTTTAAAATTGTTGTTGCGTGTTGGGAATCTCAAAGAGGTGAGGAGCAAAGCTGCAGACGTTTCCTTTGGAGTCCAAGATTACAAACCCCTTTGCTTCTTCCTTCAGCTCCAAAGCTGTTAATGGTTTGCTTCATTTTATTAACAGCAGACAAGAAAAAAAAATTCCTCCTCGGAGCCTGTGTGAGGTGACAAGTTGGATAATAACAGCTCCTTTGGAAGTTTTTATAGTGCATTAGGCAAACATAGTGGATGTTTATAGACTTTTAAAAATGCTGATTATATAAAAATGCATTTATAGCCTTCTAAAATACCAAGCTACTGTAATATAAATATTTCCAATAATAAAAACTAAAAATGCGGATTATTGGCTCGATTGGAGCAATTTTTTAATTGATTTCTCTTTTTCTTCAGGCCAAAATCTGATCTCAAACCAAAAGACTGGCCAATACCCTGTGACATGAGTCAGGTCAGTCAGGTTTTCACATGCTGCAGAAGATGCTGCACTGTCCTGGGATGAAGCCAAACTGACTGAACCACGCACCCCATTCCCCCTTCCAGCACCCCCAAACCCCTCTGGCTCAAGGGAGCTCCTGGAATGCCCATTGCACCCCCCAGCAACCTGCTGGCCCAGCCACCTTCCCACCTCGCTGGTGCTGAGGAGGCTCTTGGTCACCCAGTGGTTGGTCTTCCTCTGTTCTCCATAAAAACTTGTATGAATAATTAATTTTTTATTGGCACAGAAGCCCGAGTGTGGCTCTGTCCTGTTCCAAGCTGATAAGGTTGCTGGGGATGTGCCTTCTCCCTTTCTTGTCTTTTTTTCCCCTAGTTTGCCATGAAATTCCATCAGTAGGTGGAATTAGCTTTTGCCAATGGCGGTTGTCTCAACAGAGATAAATTCTTTCAAAAAATTAAGCTTCTGACAATTTGGCATGTTCCTACCAAAAAGTACTCCAAATGCTTAGTGAAAAATGAGTTATTCTTTATTTTATAAAAGCAACTTTTTTTTTTTTTTTGTTTTTTTTTTTTTTAATAATTNAATTAAGCTTCTGACAATTTGGCATGTTCCTACCAAAAAGTACTCCAAATGCTTAGTGAAAAATGAGTTATTCTTTATTTTATAAAAGCAACTTTTTTTTTTTTTTGCTTTGTCTTTTATTAATAATTGGGAAAGACCAACTCCGAGCTTTGGAGCCTGCAAAGTTCCCCTAGTCAGCATGAGATCAGACTTTTACATCATACAATACACAGTTTAACCCAAAAGAAAAGTGTTTATTTCAATTTCATCTCACTGGAGCTAATTTTCTTCCTTCTGATCATTTAAGTTCTTTTTTCTTTTTTAATAAAAAGCACTTTTTTTTTTTTCAGTGTCTCACCTCGCCAGTAACCGAGCCCACTGCAAAATTTCCCATTACTTAAGAAAATCTCAGCCCCACCGGCAAGGAAGGATGGAGGGTAGATGCTGCCTGGAGCTCTCCCATCAGATGAAAGCAGCAGTTGCATCACCATTTTGCAACATAACAGTGCTTAAAAACACATCCCATAACTTCTCCCAGAGGCCAACCCTAATCTTCTCTGCTGAACACAGACATAACCCATCTGTGTGACACACACAATTCATCCCATATAATGAAAAAGGTGGGCTAGGGTTTTTTCCCCACGGTTTTTTCCTTTCATTTGGTGTCTCTGAAAAGAGAATGAAAATGAAATTGTTTTCCAAATTAGTGGCAAACGGAAGTGATGTTCATTGACGGCGCAGTAGTGACACATTTTCTTCTCAAAATCCTGATGTGGGAGACAGTGTTGTGTTGGTCTCCTGTGTTTAACTGGGAAATTGAGGCAGGAGAAGGGGTTGCTTTGCCTGGGGAGGAAGGGAACAGCCGGGGGTGCTGGGGCTGCTCCCCAGTTCAGCCACCTCCAGGGCTTATCAGCCTCTCACTGCTGGCGGATGAAACGGTGACATTAGAGATAACCGAGCCAATCACCCACAGCTGACTTGACTTCATCCACATGTTGGGGTGGGTATTTTTTGCTCAGCAAGATGTGAGGGTTGGGTTTTTCCAGGACTTTTCAGAAGCTGTGGAATCCAGCTGTTGGATGCGCTGGCAAGGATGAAATACGGCTGTTTAGGGGGCTGGCTGGGAGGCTCTGGCTCTCTCTGTATGCACATATATGCAAATCCAGCATGTTGCGCCTGCAGTTTGCATGTGTAATACAATGCTCTTGTTTTGGAAGGTATTTCCCTGAAGACACTATCCACCTCACCTCCCAGCACAAATGATTTTAATTATTTGAGGGTTTTTTCCCTTCGTTGCTGGAGCAAAATGAGCAGTGGGCAAAAATGCAGCAGAACAAAATATTTTCGTAGTGCTCTGTTTGTTTTTAAAGCACCCATCTCTCAGATACTTGGCTCTTACTGTAGTTTTAAAAGATTATGCCATCATACTCTGAGGGAAAGAACAAAGGACCACTCATAAATTTAACCAAACTCCCCATATTTTCCAATCTGTCTGATGTCTCTGAAACCTGGGATCTTCTTTTGTGTCAGGGACATTTATGTCTTCTCCAATGTCCTTCCAACAATACGTGTTCCAGCAACAGGGATTGCATTATATACTGTGGTTTTGTTTGTGGCAGAACAAAATTAAATGAGTACATAAATTACTCTGCTCCTGGAATAAAGAAACAAGCTAAAGAGCGCTGTTGCCTTTTTTTTCCAAAGTGGGGTGGTTTTTTTGATAGGATGAGTTAGATTTCCTGAAACCATGTGCAAATTAAAAAGTTCACAGTTCAGGCTTATTGTGAAGACTAAATTTCAGCCTCATTTTGAGAGGTGGCGTATTTAGGAAGACACATTTGGATTTATATAAAAACTTGTAATTGGCTTCCCGCATCTTCCTTGAGCGAGCACGCCTCCCGCCCCTCCCAGACTAACACTGGTGGTGCTTCACAGCAAAAAAGGACACCTGTGGTTTGGTGCAGACTACAGAAATACCTCCTGATGGTCGTGGAGCTCTGCAACGTTCCTCTGAGAAGACCCACTGCCTCAAATAACTCATTCCTGAAACGCAGCCCTTTGCAGCCCAGGTGCAGCCTGGTGCAGAGCACTGCCTGCAGGGAGGTTTTAAAGCAGCAAGAAGATCATCCTTGGAGGGATGAGTGCTGCAGCAGGGACACAGCAGTGGAGAAGCTCCAGGTCCCCTTGAGCACCTCCACACCACCCACTGAGCACAAACCTGCTCTCGGTTCTCTCACCACACTCCTCCTCCACTGCAAACCTCAGACCAGGAGTGCCTGGGGTCACTGCTGTTGGCTGGTCAGAGCCTGGGGTGTACAGACTGGTTTGGGAGCAGAGGAACTGGGGGAGGATGGGGAGAAACCAGATCAGGAGCTGACACAGAGATGCACAGGCTGGTGGGAAAAGCAGAGTGCTGGAAGGGCTCCGCGCTTTATTGCTCAAACACATCTTTTCCGTGCGTACAGGCTAAGGTAACAAGATGCATGATTTATTTAGCACAGGGAAAGCAGCTGTTCAGAGGCAGTGCAGGAGTTTTTAGGCAATCATGTTCGGTTCCCGAGGAGTCCCATTTACAAATGCTCACTGCTTCATTTTACCCCCTCCCTGCCTCTCACTCCCCTGCCGTTATCTCGCCGTCAGGCTGTGCTGCGGATGCCTCAGGCTCTCACTCAGCCCTTACGTCTGCCTTCACTTCAATTTCCTGAAGTTCTTGGGACTGCCTGGCTCTGAGGGTCACCCCACCACCGTTATCTAATCTAGGAGACTATTTCTGAGTTTCTCACAGTGTCTGAGCCAAGGAACTCCAGCAGCACTGTGGCGTTGAAAACAAGCCACCCACTGCAGCCAGGGGCATTGTGAGGCTTTGCTGCCTGCCCATCAAAGACATCTTTGAGGGACCTGTGCCAGCAGCTTTGTGCCCAGTGCTCGGATCAAACCCTCTGCAAATTCACCTTTCCTACAGGGTCTGTGTTCCCACCCAAAATGCATGATACAGGACTTGGATCTGTGGCTATGACTGCGGCCAACCTCATCCATACAAAATAATAACTTCTCCTCTTTTGTTCCATTCCAGGGCTGGGAATGAAACCACAGAACTTCTAGACACAGTGTTGGTGGTGCAGGGCTCACCAGCTCACTGGGCTTTAAGTTTGGGAGCCACCTGGGAAGCACAGCACGTACCCTCAACCCTTCTGCAGAATTTCTAAGTGATCTGGAATTAACTGTTCTCCTGCAAGTAACTCACTAATAGACGTGATTAGCAATTAAGAAAAACATTATTATCTGTCACATGGGAATGAGGAAATATTCATTGCAAACCTGTGCGTGACAGCAGTAGGAAAAGGGTCCAGGAAGGCTAAGAAAATGTCAGTGAGACAGTGTCAAGGAGGTTATCATGGGCAAAGACACAATGATGGGAGAAGAAGCCAACAAGTTGATCCATGAAAGATGGGAATGAACAGCAGTGCCACAGCAGAGTGTGCATCATGTTGCACTGACAGGAGAAATTAATTTATCATTAAATATGGCAAAAAGTTCTCCTGAAAGATCCAAGAAACCTACGTAAACCAGGTTTAATTAGGACATAGCCCTCATGAGCCATGAACTTACAGTGGCACCAACGGGATTTTGACCATTCCTTTTGGTCATGCTTCTCTATTTATTTAACATTAGCCAATTTATTCAAGTGTAAGCTAAGAACCGGTAGATTATAATAAATATTTATTGAATTTTAACAAATCTGTAGGACCTGTATGTATATTAATCCTCATTATAAGTGCTGCCACTTGCCACTTAACCTACAGAAGCTGTCTTCCAAATTTATTATATTAAATACATATTTGAGATGACTAATTTACAGCATTAGCAGAATACATTTATGTCACTTTCCATATTTCCTGTTTTTGGAGGCTCCTTATTCCTGAGAATCCCTCAGGAGCCAGCCAACACACCCCAAAACTAGATGCGAAATTGATATTTTGAGAAGTTTGCTGACCACGTTGTAAACCATGAGTCCTGAGAGAAACAAACCCCAGACCTGTGGAGGACACTGCTAAAGCCAAAGGTCTCCTTGGAGGTGGAAGCAGAGAGCAGACGCCCCAACCTTCCCCTTCTGGGGCCATCAGGAGTCTGAGCCTTTTCCTCAGCCACACGTTTTGCTGCACAGATAGAAGTTAGAGACCTTCTGTCTGTTACTCCTCCCATGAATGCGATTAAATTCAGCTTTCAGGTTCAAAACTTAGTGAAATGTCCACAGATTGTGAATGCCCAATCCACCTTCCTTTAGGAATCCATGCCAAGAACCCTGAGGGTCATCATCCAAAACTCACTGCAGTCAATCAATGGCTCATTTTGGTGCCAGTGACACAGACCCAGATTTTCTACACCCAGCCTCTGAAAGCATCTGTGTGTTTTGCACGGATCTGACTTGGGGCTACAATTTTCCAAGCCAGTCCTGGATCTCTCCTTGATTTTTGTCCTGGAATCGAGCGTGCCCTACAGTGAGCGTGCAGTGAGGTGTGTGCCCATTCCATGGCACGGGTGAGGTGTGTTGTTCTGCAGAAATGGTATGGTAACTCCATTAGAAATAATGGAAATTATATTGTGACTCACCTTAACGCTACCAGATTATATCCTAATGACTGTTCAGTTAGTTCATTTTGATTGTCTGTGTCTTGGAATGGAGTTTTTGGAGTGTGCTGTGAATGCATTGGAAATTAAGACTGCACGTGGGCCTGTGGGGTGATCTGCACCCAGCTGCATATTTGTGTTCCCAAAGTGAAGAGGCCGTGAAATCAAAAGAGATTCAGTCGAGGAATAGGAAGTGCAGCCCTGCCATGAGTCCATCAGGAATGTCACCCTTGTTGGGAGGCAGTGGGAAGTGCAAACAAGTTCCTGCTGCACAGAGCTCCCCGGGAAACTCAAGTAGGTGTCATTGGATGCAGGAAAAGTGGAGCAGCAGCTGAATCATTGCCTGTTTCGTAGGGAAGATGTCTGGGCCACACACTGGCAGCTGCGCCAAGAGAAACTGCCTGGGTCTGCCCAAACTGCAGCCCTGGTCTAATATTTTCTTTGTTAACCTTTGTGCTAATGAGAGATAACGACAAAACTCTTGGCTGAGGCTGGAGCTGGAGCTTTCCCTCCTGCTACTTTGTTTACAAGGAAAGGTCTCCTTTTGTCTGGTGTCTTTGTGGCTCATTATGGCCGTAATTTATTTGGGGACACTGCTTTTGTAATGTGCAAATTGCCTTCCTCCGGGGAGGACCCGGCCTCAGAGCGGAGTCGCCACCTCTCCGGTTCGCAGCTCTCCAGCCACCCAGACGGATCACCGCAGGTATTTTTAGAAGGTCATTCCGAAGCAGCAATTTCATCTAGCGATTTTATCTCCTGCCTTTTAGCAAATATTGTTGTTGGGGTTGTTTTTTTGGTTTTTTTTTTCCTCCTCCCTGCTGTTTTAGATGGTGACAGGTTTTAATGTCAACTTCAAATTACCCCATATTTCTCAGCCCAGTTCCTGTGCCAGGACCTCTGCTGACACACAGAGTCACGCTGGTTGTCATTCTCAGCAGAGGGACCAAGACCGTGTGAGCCTGGATGAATAAATTTCTTCCTTCCCTTTTAGAGGTGGTCCCTCGAGACCATTTTTTCAGGCAGAGGGATTTTCCACTCTGCAGGACAAACAGTGCCATTCATAGAAAAAATATGTTAATGGAAGCGAGCTTCATGCCAGAATCTCTCTGCCTGTGTATCAGGCTCAGCAGCGATGACAGTGCAGCTCCTGCAACAGGCTGCTCCAGCTAGCCAGGTTTGGGAGCTGCTGGAGGAGAAATGCCTGGATTGCTGTACACTCTAACAAAATAACCCAGCATTTTTCTTTTTATTTCAATCAGGACCTTTTTTTCCCCTCTAATTTTTCTTTAATTGTGTAAAAATTCTTTAATTTACAAGAGCAAATTTACTCAAAAAAACCTCAACAAAACCATCAGTATTTTAAAGAACTACCCCACCTAAAAAGAGATATTTTAAGGTAGGTCAAACCCGTGGCCCGAAAACCCTTGGCAGTGTCCCTTTGATATATTTCAGTAGCCAGAAAAGGGTTTGATGTAAACATACATCTTTTAAAAGAGCAATCTGGATTGCGACAGCTGATAATCTCATTTTGGTGAAGGACTTCTTTCATGTTGCCTTTAGCTGGAGGCTGAGGTCTCCAGCAGGAGTTGGAGGCAGCAGCAGGTTGCCAAGCCCAGCAGCCACATCTCGAGGGGCAGGAGAATGAAGCCATACATTTGGAATTCCTGCAGGGAGAGTCAACCAGTCACCCACGTCGGTGAGTTAATTCTCCTCTTTTGGTGAGAAAAGCACCTGGAGACAGTCACAGGCAGCTCAGGTAAGACTGGGTTCATTTCTTCTGCAGAAGAGACCCAGGCAGGTGATGTCCCATCCAGGATGGGGTGGTGCTGGTGCTGTAGGTGGCCAAGTGGGAATGAGCTCCCGGTGGAAAAACCCTCTCCCGCCTGCTGCTGCCACCCATCTCTCTTCCCAGTGCCACTGTGAGCAGCGTGTCTTGTGACACTGTGCTCCCCACGCAGGAAGGTCTCAGATGGAGGCAGGGAGGGCTGGAGGACATTGTTGGTCCTCCCAGAAGTCCTGAGTGGTGCCACTCCTAGCAGTGACAGCTCTTTGCTCAGAGCAGGGCCCTGCACCACCATGAAGGGATTGTCATGCCAGTAATGCGACATGGACCTCAGTCCTAAAGCCTTTTCCAGTCCTTGGAGCACTATTAACATGGAATTTTGTCCAACATGTCCTGGAGGTATTAGTTACATTTACTGGTCTGCCAAATAGCTATTTCTTTCTGGTTTGGCAGGAAGCATCTCATTCAGGAGGGAGATAATTGCCTGGCTCAATAGCTGATCTCTTTTCTACCCAATGATGGTTTCCCTTTTTGAAAATTGATGATCGATCAGTTATGTTAAGGATCACCAGATGTAATATTTACCACATATTATGTTTATTCCAGTGTGGGAGGAATGCATTAGGCTTTATATCATTCAAAGGGGATATTTCTGATGTAAAACTGTGCTGCATTAATGAGACTACCCATCAAGATGGATGGGTCAAATTAAAGTAGAACAAATTGCAGACTCCTACTTAAAAGTCACACAGGAACCTCCAGCCCACATGATTTGTAAAATTCAAATTGAGCCCGTTTTTGGCTCAGACATGTTTACATTCATATTGGAAAATATATTAAACTGTATTTAATTATATCCATGTGAAAGGTTGTATAATTTTTTTCCTTGATGCCACCTAAGATAACTGAACCTCGAGTTCAAGACTTTAAGATACTACTGTAATTCAAATACTGATATTATCTCTGCAAGATAGGTCTGGGCATGGAAGCAAAGCCTTTCCTCTTTTCTGAAGGAATCACAGTGATTTAGGAATCATTTCACCTCCTTTTGTTACGTTTCAAGCTTTACATTATATTTTAATAAGTCTGTCATACCGTACAGACAAAAGGATGTTCAGCTTCTGCTATAATTAAAGAAAATCACTGCAATGGATAACATCAACCCAGCAGAATCCAGTGATCTTTCTTTCAGCACTCCGAACTCTGCTGCTCTTTGCATACTGAGCTAAAACAGCACCAGTCTCCAGGCTGCTGCTCTCAGGGTTCATCTCTCCCAAATCCAGCTTCTAAAGACGGGCACTAAATCAGTCAGAGCCTCACTGCAGGATAATTTGTCCCATGCCAGCTTAGCCACCTGTGTTCAGCCTGTTAATGTCTCCTGCACTGGCTCTGGGAGCAAACCGGGCAGGAGGATGGCAGTGTGTCTCCAGCAACACCAGAACTATCACTCTGATGTGTCCCAAGGAAATCCCACGGGAGAATGATGCTTTTGATGCTTCCATTAGCATCCCTGGCCAGTATCCAGAATTTCTCCTGGAATTTCAAACCTAGACCAGAGCCACTCCTGCCTACAACCACCATCACCTGGTCAGAGCATCCCCCTGCAGATGTGGAGGAAATCCTCCCAGTGACACACTCAGTAGTTTTAAATAGGCAGTGGAGCTCCCCTTTAAGATTTTATTTCTTCCTCTCCCTTAGACGAGTTAGCTGTGGAAAAAATCAGCTATAGTTAAAGTTAGTTAATTGGAAACCGTGAATATTTTATTGTCCTTTGTGAGAGAAAGGAATTAAAGGAATGGATTTGGCCTTGATTTTTTCATTTGAACTTCTCTGCTTGAGCTGCACTTTTCTATTACCTCTGCAACTCTGCCTTCGTTATGTTATTAAAAGAAAAGTAATTTATGATTGCCAGTCTTGCAGTCTCTAATTATTTCTGGCTGTGCATCACAATTATTAACTTGAGTATCCACCCTTTTCCTAATAGGATAAAAGACTTTCAACCTCTTCTGGGTGAGTTACTCCTAGGTAGCCATGCATCCATCCTTGCAGGCCACTGTCTCCAGCCAATAATCACACTTTTCCAGTTTGATGTGTTGCTTAAACTTCGGTGCAAGCCAAAGATTGGATTTACAGTGAAGATGAAACAGTCACAGGTTACTTGAGGCCTGGGTTTAGCACCTGGGTGTCCTAAAGCATCTTGCACTGTTCATAGTCTCCTTCAAGAGTAAGCAATAAAGTACCACTCAGCAACAACTAGAATATCAACATATCACTGCTGTTCTCTTTCTTTTCCCTTGGTTGCACTGGTTTTCCATTTACTTCTGGTGGGTAATGAAGACATCTGTTCTCATCCCAATAGCTCTCTGCAACTTGCTTTCTGGGAAATGGAATAGCAGCATTTCAGCAATTTTGATCAACTGAGAAAATACTGCCCTGTATTTATGGAGGTCAGGACAGTCATTATATTCAGGGCATTTCGGTGAAAAGTCTCAAGGAATGGATGATGAATGGAAAAATCAGATTTCTGAAACAAGTTTGGATACCCCAGAGATGTTTTACAGGTAGATCTCAAGCAGAAATGCCCTGGCCAGGTTTAGTGCTCATGAAAAGCAACAAAATTCAAAAAAAAGGCTGGGAAATCCCCCACCTTTCACAGCAGAAACCCCAGAGCCACTGGGGAAACTCAATTTGTGTCAGTGAATGTGCATCCCCCCAGCTCCCATGGCCCCCAACCCCTCCACTGACTCGTGTTGGAGTAAAAGCCTGGGAAGTGCTCTGCTGAATTCCAGGTTTCATCTGTATCAATCATTTTCCCATGTACCAGTACGAAAAATATGCTCCCTGGCCCAAATACAGCAATCTAAGTGCTGCATGCCAAACCACACATCTCCGAGAGTGAAGCCAGGCTAGACTGATGTTTGGGTCCAGTCTCTCACTTCTCTGTAACAAGACCATTTCTCTACAAAGCACCTCATTTTTATCATCTTTAAGATAGCCTTTATGGTAGGTGTAACTCCATGCAAAGGAAGGAGGGGAGGAAACCCTTTAAGCATTTTGCATTTATAGTTATATGCAGCTTTATTGCATAGTCAGTAAAAATCCCTGCTGATTATGTCATTGCTGAGGCAATCAGGTGCCAAAAATATTTTTTTTTATTTCATCCGAGCAATAATCATTTTCTGCCTGAACAGTAGACCCAGTTATTGTTTCTTCCCTTATGTTTTCATTAATTAGAAGGAAGTGGAGAGGTAACAAACGACTCCCTGGATGCTGAAGTGTACATTTTTCACTGTCAGGTTATAAGAGGCAATGGGCAAAGACAATATATCCTGTCAGATGTGAGAGTACTTATTGTCAGCAGGGCTTGTAAAAATAGAAAGTGAGGTAGCTTTTCTGGATGGAGTTGAAGCTATCTATGGATGGGGTTTAATCTGACTAATTATAACTAAAGACTTTGGCAAACAGCATCATGTAGCTGCAAGAATACTGGACTGTGCTTTTTTTTTCTTACCAAGTCCGTGTGAATGTTAATGTGTGTAAGTGTAAAATCGACTTCTATTAAATCTTCTAAATTGCCAAGCACTCCTTCACCCGCAGCGCCTCGCTTCTTCAGAGCAGTGCCGTGGAGTTACTGGTAAAAGTACTAAAACTCTTTGAAACAGCCATATATCTTCTGGTTTACAGGAAGTGCTTCAAGTGAAGGAAAAAAAAAAAAAAAGGAATGCTTTCCAAGGAGCAGAGAGGAGAAGGGAGTTTCATCTCCAGCTGAAAGTCTGGCCAGGCTCCATTTTATCGACCAGCTGCCTGATCCCCACAGCAAGGAGGGCAGCCTGGCTGGTGGAGGTGAGATTCCCTGCTGCAGAGCCACTGAGGAGCAAATACTGGGGCCCATACCTTGGTGTGGGCATCTCAGGGAGCTCAAACAGCTTCTTCTGGCCTTCTCCTGCCAAGATGCAGCCCCTGGAGGGTGCAGGAGCCCAAGAGAGCCAAGACTCCCCAGCCTGACTCCCAGCTACCTGGGGGTTCATGGAGAGCCTTTGCTCCTGGAACAAGGAGTCAGGGGATTCATGGAGATGAGTATTGGGTGGAGTGAGGGCTGCATGGGGGGAACACTGTCCTGGGCACCCTGAGCATCGCCCCAGGCCCTGTGCCCCCTGCCCCAGGCCCACCCTACCCCTTCCCCAAGGCCCTCTCCAAGGTGAGCTACTGCAAGATGTGAAAAACAGGCAAGAAAAGCCAAGCTGAAGCTTTTCTGGCATGCAAACGATAAGTTAAGCTCCACTTTTTTTCTGCACTGGTGAATCTCATCTTAATTGCATCAAGCTGCTTGAGATTCCCGGATGCAGAAACTCCGTAGCCGTAACCATTCCCACCTTTCTTAGCCCAAATGCTTTGCAAACCCTTTGTTCTGGCAGGCTCTGAGCAGCCCATAAGAGCCAGGGACAGGGTGTTCTGCTTGGTGGGAGCTGTTTCATGCTCTTCTCAGAGCGCTGTGAGAGGGACCCTCTGCAAGACCACCCCAGTGTCCAACACCCCACAGCTCCCAGTCACAGAGGATTCCCCTCCTGTACATTCATCGACTCTAACAAGCTGATCATTAGCAATGCAAAGCACCGAGCCACAAACCCAGCTCCAGGCCTGGGGAGAGGAGGCAGGAGAGGAAACCTGCCGTGCATGACAGATGTGAGCTGCAGCACTCAGTGCACACATGGCAAGGAGCACTGTCAGGGGTGGGGAATAGAATGGAATGGAATAGAATAGAATAGAATAGAATAGAATAGAATAGAATAGAATAGAATAGAATAGAACAGAAAATGTTATACATACTTATTGTGTATCAAGCTGTGCTTTGCAGGTTAACAGCTTCACAGATACATCCCCATTTTTAACACACTCTATTTTCTGTTCTAAGAACAGCAGCTGTGAAATCCACTCTGTATGTGCCAGGAGAAGGTTGATGTTTAGGCAACTGAGACAAACCTCACTTCATTTTATTCTGATGATTTATTTTGCCTGTCTGAGATGGATGTGAAGCTTTTTCTTAGTTTTCTAACTAGTGGATAGTTACTGACTTAGTAGCAATGTTAATATGCAGGAAACAGCAACCAAGTTACAGCTCAGGTGCTCACTGGTTTAACTTGACTTTTCCTCACTGGCTCCAGTGAGATTAGAGAGTAACCCAGCCAAAATCTGGCCCAGCTCTCTTGGCAGTGTCTGTCCATAAATGCTATGGTAATATTTCCAGTGTATAGCTGTGGGTATTTCACGATTTCACATTCCAGAACAACTGTGATGACTGCTGAGAGCTTTTGCTTGATGGCATTGCTGCTGCTTGGATGGCTTTTGGGGACGTGTGTATTTCAAAAATAAAAAAAAAAAAGACAGAGGAAAAAGAAAATGAAAATTTACCTGAATTGAATGAAGATTTTGTCTTTTCTTCTGCCAAATCCTAAATGTTAAAGGTCAGCAATGACAGCGCTATGAAAAGGGAAAGGCTGTGGGGTTGATTAGAGGAGACTACCAGTAAATTTCAGCAGTTTTACATAGGGCTGCAGCTCCAGCATGGGGAATTAGATGACACCAGCCTGAGGGGAGGGCCATCACCCCTGATGGCCAGGGAAGCCTGGGCTTTGTCCCAGTGCAGCCTGGGGATGGAGGCTGTGCCTGGGTCCTCCTGCACAGGATCCTGCTTCCCCCTTAGAGCTTCTCTTTGCCACCATCAGGGCAGCCTGGCATGATCAGAAATACCTCTCCATTCCCAACACTGTGCTAAAATCAGTGAGAGGGACCTGTCCTTGCTGCTATATCATAAAACACATCTATAAAATGAAGAAGGAAGAGAGAGAATAAAATGCAGAAAGTGGCATTGTGTGCAATCGAGCCTTTTGCCCGTCTGAGAAATAGTCTTGGAGTTGCCTTCGCACCGTGTGTGATGGGTTTGGAAATGAAGGATGAGGACTGAGCAAACCTGTGGCCATCAGAGTGCTCTTCGCCCAAGGACATCCCTCCTCAAACCCACGCATGCTGCTGGCAGCTGCCAATCACTGTGAGGAAGATGTTTTACGGCCTCAAAAATATGAAGTCCCTTGCGACACTCTGCAGGTTTTATCCCCCTGCCTGGTTCTCAGTGGCTGTTAAACACGATGGACATCGAGGGCCTTTTCCAGTGCACGCTCAGCATTGCAACTCCCAGAGCCAGCACTGCCTGCAGTAATAAAAGGTGATTGCTTCCAAAACTGAATATCCCCTTCCTTTGGGTCATTCTTTTAATTGACTTCATTAATAAAGGAAAGGCCCTATTTAAACATAACTTCATCTTGCTGGCAGAATATAAGCAGATGTCATAAAGAAAACAACACACACTGTTTTTAACTCAAAACTTTAATACTAAATTGCATTAACTAATAACATAAAAACACCAACCATCTGGCTTTTTGGTGGGAGGACTCTAATTCCATTAGGACTTTAATAAATGTACTGCACTGTAGAGACATTTTACTCTGATAGCCTGGGCAAAAATGAGGAGCGTTTACAAGATTAGTTTACGCAGCAGCCCCAGGATCTCTCTCTCGGAAAAGCTTTAGATGGAGCCAAGGGGACATCACTGAAGGACAGAGATGATGTAAAAAGTACCTGCACTTGGGGGTGTATCTGGGGCTGTTGGGTGCCCTCGGGTGCAATTCCCTGGCGTGTGGATGTGCTGCTGCCCGGTGCAGGGGAAAGAGCTGGTGGCTCTGGCACCAGTGGGGCATCCAGGCTTTTGGTGGAGTCAGCAGCACAGGAAAGGAATGGATTCCTCCAAATCCTGACATCTTTGTCTCTCTGGGGTGACCACTGTCATACCCAGCACAAGGCCTTGGCCATGCCACAGTGGCTTTCTTGTGCATCAGTCTGCCAGCCCTCTGTGTCTGCCCTCCTGCCCTCCTGATACACCCCAAACCCTCCTGCCCCGAGCATATCGCAGTGTCAGACAATGGTTTGGGTTGGAAGGGACCTTAAAGGTCATCTCATTCCACCCCCCAACATGAGCAGGAACACTTCCCACTATCCCAAGTTGCTCCAAACCCCATCCAACCTAGCTTTGAGCACTTTCAGAGATGGGGCAGCCAGCTTCTCTGGGCAACCTGTGCCAGGGCCTCACCACCCTCACAGCCAAGAATTCCTTCCTCAAATTTGATCCAACCCTGCTGTCTGTCAGTTTGAAGCCATTCCCCCTTGTCCTATCACTCCATGCCCTTGTAAGAGGTCCCTCTCCAGCTCTCTTGGAGCCCCTTTAGGATCAGGAAGGTGCCATCCCACCTTCTGATTGGAGGCAGTCCGTGCCAGCTGCCTGCCTGTCTATCCCTGTGCCCCCATGAGTCACTTCTTCCTTTTAGGAAAAGGAAGCTCAGCAAACGTCACAATGATTGCAGGAAAGGTGGAGCCTGAAACACACCCACTCACCAGCAAACTGAATTTCTGAGCTGTGTAATCACTAGCAGCATTCATTTCCCCTCTGTGCTGGCAGGACGAAGGAGGCAGAGTCCCATCTTGCTCTTAGGATGTTATTAAGGTGAATTAATCTGGGTGTGCTGTGAGACATGAGGGCAGCTCCGTGTCCTTCAGTGGGGTTGATCAACAAGCCCTGACTAATGCAACGTGCCGGTTCCCGGCATGCTGGACTTCCCTGGATGAGTACCAAATGGGAATCAGTGAGGGTAAAACCTGGCAGCATTATTTTTCACTGAGATTAACATGTGACACAGAATTATAGGTCTTCCTTCATGTCACTTTTGTTTTCCCTGGCTCTGTCTTCTTTCAACACTCTCAGAGCAGATCCTCACCTCTCCTTGTAGCCCAGTTCACGCCACAGTAAGAAGGAGTAAGCAAACAAGGCTTAGAACATCAACACATGTTATCATTAATATTTTTAACAGAATTCATTAATGATGGGCATGTTTGTGTTAGTTTGAATAAATTCCAAACTGGTCTTAATGCCACTCGATGCTAGTGATCACCTCGTCAAAGTAATTACTGGAGCTTTTTTATAAAGCATCCTACGCCCAGAAATATTTGTGAGTGAAAGTGCATTTCCATGTTGGTATCTTTGGAACACAAAGTCGATTTGCAAGGAGTTGCAGTGTCAGACGAAGCTTTTAAAAAGTTGGCTGCCTTCCAGATTTTAATTTACATGATCATTAATACTGACTTACTCCAAATATATCAATCAGTTTAAAAAACACCATGTCTCACTCCTTGTTCTGGGAAGAATCCTTAACCAGGTGAATGCTTGAGCATTTGCTTAGCTTTAAGCAAGTGCTTGAGTCATATTGAATGGCTCAGTGTTAAGCACATTTTCCACTGAGAGAGAGCTGGAATTAAGTCTTCAAAATGCAGCATCCAGATGTGGTGTGAGAATAGATTCCCTGGGAAACCCCTGCGTGGGGGACGGGTGATGGTCTGCACCCCACAGCCCCCAAAATCCGAGCCTGAACCATCCTGGAGCAAAGGTGAAATTTTCCAACAGCCCGTTTGCATTTAGACACGCTGCTACAACCGAGCAGATGTAGCTCTTTTCATTAATGCTCCTTATTATCGGCTGAAATAATATTTCCTCAGCTGCCAGCACTTGCACAGCACGGCGTTACCGTCAGCCGGGAAACCCCGCAATCCCTTTAACCTGGCGAAGGATCAACCCGGGGTTTTTTCAGATACGGAAAGCTATAATAAAGCCATCCAGAAAATGACAGGTTACAGGGCTCTGTGATTTGGAAACTGTTTCTATTAAGTTGCCTTCTTGTCTGGTGGCGGCGGGAGGGATGGTGATAGCGGGCCCCAGCCGAGCCCTAGAACGCGCTGCTGCGAGAGCGGCTAATGCCATCCTTGTACCCCTGGCTGTTAGTGTCATTTCCCTGTAATACACTGCAAAATAAACACCCTTTGGGTTTTCTACCTAAATCCACCACACAAAAGGGGAGTTGACTTGAATTGCCCGGCTGAATCATTAGAAAATGAATGCTTTGGGGGAGGAAAAAAAAAAAAAAGAATTACGTTAGTGATCCCCCAGCTTGCCTTTGTGTCTTTTCTCTTTCAGAAATCTCTCATGTTGCTGCTCTCTGCATTTTTCTCACAGTATTGATACATGAAATAAAGCATAAATAACCTCCCTTTCTATTCTTAAGCCTTCGATCCCAGATCACCCTGAGCCTCTTGCCGATAAGACCATTTTCAGCATCCGCTGGCCTGGAAGCAGCCAGTGACGGTCAATGAGCTTAGGAAATTTGTCCTGTCACCATCCGGGATGTGCTGTCATCCCATCAGGCACCTCTTTGGTCTCCTTCCAGGTGTACTGTGGGAAATTTTTTATCCACAGATGAGCGGCCACGGGATGTGCTCAACATTTTTGGGGCGTTTCAAGGGTATGGGCCACGCTGGCCCGCTGCCGGTGGGTTTCAGCACAGGGGTTGCCTTGCTCGTGCTCCGGTGATGGGCACATTTGGTGAACAGGCTTAAATTAACCCAGAACTGCCCACATAAACAGCTAGTTCTACATTAATTGCGTTTTATTCTGCTCTTACACACAAAGGTTTCCATTTGCAGCAAGGTCAGTGGTAAGGGTGTAAAACTGATGATATATGGAAGAGGGAAAGGGGATTACTTGGTCCAAGCCCATCCTGATTTTACTGCTGTCCACCCTTTTTGGTGTTTATGTGGAGCTTCCAGGGATGCTGTTAGCTCTTCCAATGAGGTGATTGCAGAATGATTGCTTTTCAAGGTCAACAATTTAAGTTTTACCACCCTTTCTCCAAAAGGACAAAAAGAACAGCAGCAGGTAGGCAGAGATGCATAGATTAAGCAACATGATCAGCTGTTAATTAAAATCCTTTAGGAGGAGGAAGAAATGACTTAACCCTTCCCATCACTGTGTGAAATTTTCCTTGCCTGCCTGTCAAAACCTTCTATTCCCATGCAGTCCCCATCACAGTCTCCTGTGCTCTGCTCCTCAGTTTTCATTAGAAGTTATCAGACAGAAACTTCATTTTTACTCAATATTTCCTGACCAGTTCAGTGTGTAATTGGTTCTCCTCTTCCCTTTTGGCTATTGAACAATAAACATTGCATATTATATATATATATATATATATATATATATATATATATGGGGGGGGGGGGGTATATATATTTGTTTTATATATTTTT
>VZTG01009622.1:259986-420521 GCA_013397845.1 Melanocharis versteri | reverse complement strand
TATGTTATATATTTTTAAAAATATTTTATGTATCCTCCCTGTAAAGCCCACAGGAAATTCATGTCATGGGCTGTGTTCAATGGCACTGAGAAACCAGTTCAAACCACTGTGATTTATATGCTGGTTTAACTAACATCGGGGCAGTAAATTAATTCTGCAAGGGTCCTGTCCAAACTAACATTGATTCTGATTTTCTTGAAAATCATCCATTAGCCAAGAATTACTACCAGTGTTAGTGGAAATGCTGTAGTGTCATTAATTGGAATTAATGGATGGGTAGTTTTTATAGGAGATTTGAATGAAGGCAATATTCCTTTCAAAAACCATTTTATTAGAAATTTGCTTCCCAGCTGTAAAAGGCAATGCCACAACAAGCCATTCCACAACGCTTTATCCATGGCTTGATGTGCTTTTAATTAAGGGAAAGCAAAGCCGTTTGAAGTGTTTTTATTTTAAAAAATAGCCATATAACAGATAGTTATTTATTTACTGCATAATGGGGAACTCAGACCAAGAGAGGCTGGCAAGGGTCACAGCAACACTGTCCCTTTTTATTTACTGGATCCTGAATGGTTCTTCTGGGTGTTTGAAAGGACTGCAGGTAATTATTGGTGCCTTGTAAATTGTTCCGTTCACACACTTCTCAGGAGTGACAAAAAAAAGAGGATAATCTGCCCTGGCTCTGTCCTAAGAACAGCTTCTAACCCTGGAGGGTTAATACTGGAACTGCTGGAATAGCCCCAGTCCTGGCTGAACTGGGTCAAGCTCAGCTGAGAATGACCCATTTTCTGCCCTTTCCAAGGTGGGCATAAAACGGGAGAAGAGAAACTGGTGACGCTCCACTGAAGTCAGAGGAGCTCTCCTGATCCACGGTGTGTGAAGATCTTTTGCCCTGCCCTTCTCATCTCATGGGGATACAAGAAGCTCTTTTATACACCTCTTCCATGGCATTTGAAGCTTTTTACCAAGGCAGGGTGAGTTGGTGTTCTCTCTTTATGCTGAGAAGGCAGACGTGGAGGAGGTTAAAGGTTTTGCTTTAGACCACAGAGCAGGAGCTCACCAAGCTTGTTATAAAATATCACCCTCCCACCGAGAGAATATGTGAAGGTTTCCTACAGCACTTCAGCTTTTAAACAAAACCAGATTATTTTTTTTAACTGTTTCAGTGCTACCAGCACACAGCCACTTGCTGCCTTTTCTTGCCTCTCCTTTCAACTGGGGCTTATTGATCTGGTTGCATTTCCCCTGAAAAAAAGCTCCGGTGGTGCAGCATCAGCATCCTGTGCCTGACTCTGGCAGCAGGAAGGCACATGTGCTTTGTATGACCTGTGTGCAAGGATGCTGCTTCTTTTAAATGTGTTTGAGACAGCAAAGCCTGAGGTGAGTGCATGTGCCAGGGTCTCACAGAACCAAGGGGTTTGGGCAGAGGAAAGGACAGCCTGCATTAAGCCATGTGTCCATAAACAGGGGAACTGCACTTTAAAGCAGTTAGAGGCAGTAGTTTGCTCGGGTGGCTCATGCAAACACTCACCTCGAGTCCCTGACCTGCCCTGGCCTGCGGAGCTCACCTGGAGCAGCAGTCCCCAGGCTCCTGCCCACGGGAGCAGCCGTGCTACATCAGTGCTGGCAGAAATCCTTCGCAGTCACGCTCAAGGACACTCCACACAGCCCAGCCCACTTGGAAATGATCTTATTCCCTTTCCCTTCCCACATCGCTCTAGCGCGGCTCTCCAAGCAATCTCATTCTCCCCTAAACCCGCACACAACATTTTAGCAGACAGCGAGGGGCACATGAGAGCCTTCAGCTCACAGAAACGTCCCGTTCTGGTGTCAGAAACGGGCTGGGGCCCTTTGCTGCTGCCTCAGGGCTCCACACACAGAAGGGGTGCAAGAGACACAGTGACTGTCCTTGGATGGTGGGGTGGGCACAAGGTGCTTGGGGACCCGGGTGGGCACAGCGAGCTGAGGAGCCCCTGCCTGCTCCTCCCCTGTGCCACCAACCGTGACCCTTCACACCAGAGTTGGACAGGTTTCAGAAAGCCAAGGGGAAGCACCACAGGAACGAAATGGGGTCGTATGATCAGAATCCTAATTAAGGGCAAAATATTGGAAATATGCCATATTAGAAACGCTATTACGATTAATAGTGACAATACCACTCTTGGGAAATAGGCAAATTTGCACAGTAGCTATACATAAAATTTACTTCAGCATATTCCCCTCTCTACCTTGTTTGCACACTGTGATAACAAATTGCTTGTATACTGTATGGTGGTGGGAGGTTTTTTTATATTTAAATATTTGAGCCAGCAATTCATTTTATGAGGAGGGAAAGGCATGTGGAGGTCTCAGAGCTGCAGAGCAAAGTAAATGATGGATTGTGATATATTTAGCAAGTAATAATGTGAAAAACACCAAAAAAAGCCCCCAAGTATATTGGACAAGAAGGTAAACACAGTAAGAAACAGCTTAGTTTGGGATTTCCCTAGCAAGAAAGAAGAGTGATTCTGAAGGTAAGATGCGAATCTGTCAACCACGGTACCATGTTTGCAAAGTTACCTTATCCTTCAATTCTTTATTTCCTTATTAAAAAAAAAAAAAGGAGGGGGATCGTCAGTGAAGTCTTTGTATGGTGTTTCCACATCTACCAATGAAAATGTATTTTTGGTGGTAAAAATGACAAAATTATTTACTGTTGCTACCTCTTCATGTCACTTGACTGCATCATCACCCTGTCAGACTAAACACTTATATGATACATTTATACACAGATATATATGTTTATACACCTATACAACATCTGCCAGGCATATATTCCTGTCTCCCACTTACTCCTCTCCACAGATACCCTTAGGTTCAGAGAGGAAGGTGGTGTGGAGGATGGCACTCGGTCATCATTAGTATGGGATAGCTGTGGATCTCTCTCCTTCGTGGGTAATTAAAAGCTGCTCTGTGCTCTGAGCTGCAGGAGCCAGGAGAGACTCTCATTGACATGCATCACTGCAGCATGCTGTGAGCTGGAGGGCAGCGAGCAGCCCTCATCCCATCCCACCCCATCCCAGGATGTGCCAGGAAGGATGCTCATCTCCACTCTGGCCTGAGCTGCTGCGCTGGGTTTGGCACTGTGCTGCACTGGCAGGGTTGTGGGGACACTCAGCTCCACATCTTGCTCCAGGCTGGTGCTGGAGTAACCAGTTTTCTTCCAACTGGTGATATGAGTGGAGAAAGAAAAGGGAAAAAAGGTTTCTTTTTGCACAGAAAAAAAGTCAAAGCAGAAAAGAGCACACTGGGAGCTGTGCCATAGTGTAGGCAACAGGCAAACGGGCTGCCTCAGGATTAGTGCCAGGATGAGGCTTTGTTCCATGGAACCAGCCTCACAGGTGAAGTTGGTGTCACCTGGGAAGGAGACAAGATGGGCTCTAGACTCTCTGAAAGAATAAAAAGCTTCTCTGTTCCATCCCAAGATCCTGGAGGGGCAGTGGCTTGTTGCTGGCACATTCCAGGGCTATTCCACACAAACCCTTTTCCAGTCCCACATGGGGGGCAGGCCCAGCAGACCCAGCAGGGCCACGATGCTGCATTCCCTCACCAAGCAATTAATCACACCAGAAATGATTTCCCCTTGCGTTGTTAGGGGACATCCCGTTACCGAAACACGGCCAAAAATGCAGCAGAGTATTAATCCTCATTGGAAATGCAGGACAGATCCCCAGCTGGTGTGAGCTGTCAGAGCTCCCTGAAGCCTGCAAAGGTTTTATCATTTGCATCAACCATAGATTGCCCCAAAGGCTTTAAAACCAACAATTCACAACACCGACACAGTGCCTATAGCCGATCGCTCTTAAGACACCCAACTTCTTATTTAATAAAGCCTTTCAAGTCGCTTTGTATTTTATTCATAGGAGCTGTAAAAAATCCAAGGACCCAGTATAAAGACTCATTTATTCTCTTCTACATAGCACTATAAATTTACACTGCATTTGCAAACTAAGAGCCCATATCTTAGGGCAAAGCAGAGCTCCAAAGTGAGAGCAGGAATGGCTTTCAAAAGGCCAATCTGTCCCAACTAGAGATTGTGTCGAGAGCTCAAATTTACAGCCACAAACCCTGAAAACGAGAAATTAGACATAGAATTTAGTTACATTGTTAGAGCTGCCTTGGCTATTTAAAATTGAGCTAACACCAGCTTTTACCAGTTTGCAAATGCAGAGCATTGATCCCTCTCATGTGTAGATATACAGTGTGGGGAAATGGGGCTGGAAATGTATTATATGGGGCAGAGACACTGAATGCCCAGTCCCATTGGGGTAGATCTCACTGCATGTTGCTTTGCAACCCGTGCATGATACAGACACACAGGTCTAGCTAGTGGAGAAGGAAGGATGCTCTTCATGCTTGTAAATACCCTGAGGTGGCTTAAAACACTCTTTACCCTTCTTACAGGTCTCTTTGTGCCCCCTCACATCAAGCCACCAGAAAGGGTGACCCAGGAGTCACATGCACCAGCACTGGGCTCTCCAAACCGAGGCACCTTCAGCACCCAGCCCTGCTCTGCTCCCTCCCCTTCAGCTCCTGAGCAGGCACTGGGGCTGTTTCCAGCTGGCCTGAGCGATGGAGCCACTGATACCTCAGTCCTGGCTGCCCTTTCTCTGCATCAACAACCTGCTGCACCCATGAAATTCCCCAGGCTCTGCTGCTCCCAGCTCTCGCCCTCAGCTCATTCAAGTAAGCCGCAAAATGGCACAAATCCAATGTGATCAAATGCTTCCTTAGTGTCAGTCTTTTCTTTCAAAGGACAGAAAGGAAAGAGTACGCGGTGGGATATTTATGAGCCTGTCAAGCTCGCTGCTCTCACCAGAAAGTGCTCTCAAGTTTCCTTCCCCGCCGGGGAAGGGACAGAGCAAATGCTGGGGAAGGGCAGCCGCGTTTGTGGGAGCTGAGCTGCCAACTGTGAGGCATCTCCTCAATTGTCACAGGCGTGGTGGCATCACACAGAGTCACCCCAGCTGAAAGCCTGGCCCCAGCACTGACAGGCTGCAAACTGGGGAGTTTTTTCAGCAGAAAGGGCTTGGGGATACAAGTGCTGCTCCTTCTCTGAATTCAGCCATGGCATCCAAGCAACTTCCTGCAGGACACAATGAGACAGGTTTGAATATTGCCCTGCCAGTTTATTTTTCCCACATCCTTAGAGGACAAGTGTACTGTGAAAAGCCTCCTATTGGCTTTGGTTTTGAGTGTAAAGTGCCACGTATAACTGAGAAAACATGAGCAGGGACTGTGCTTTGTGCTCCAGTGGGAAGGTAGCCCAGTTTGTGTTGGACTGTACCTGCTAACTTGCCCTTGCTTTAAACCAACGTTCTTAAATCTGTCCAGAATTGGGAAAACACTGTTTGCTTCTCATCTGTGTGCAGATAGTTTGCCACGTCGCTCCCCTGCAGGAAAATGATTGAAGCAAATTATAAGTGGTGCCTCTAAAACTGAAGGGCAGATCCTCATCGGCTGCACATCAGTGCAATTCCTTTGATTTAAACACACGTTTATAACTGCTGAGGAGCCTCCAAAATGAGAGGACTGTAATTACAGCTGTATGATAATGCCTTCTGCCACATCAAGTGGAGGACTATTGACAGCGAGGAAAGACCTGAGAAACACTGATAAGAATGAACTGCAAGCCTGGTCCTCCAATGTGATTCCCCACGACCCGTGATTTATGAGCCCAAATTAGCTGCCTTGTCTTCAGGAGGAATTGGCCAAGGGTGGTTTTCCTTGGAGCGCCGTGCCAGGAAGGTGCCAATACCATACGTGTTTCTGGGTGGTATC
Organism: Melanocharis versteri; assembly: GCA_013397845.1. NCBI lineage: Eukaryota > Metazoa > Chordata > Aves > Passeriformes > Melanocharitidae > Melanocharis > Melanocharis versteri. The sequence goes on along the minus strand of VZTG01009622.1, from coordinate 414,701 downwards.
TGACCTGCCATTGATCTGTCGGGGTCACAGATGTCCTCTGAAAGATTTCCTTTCGGCTCAAGGAGAGCGGCATAATTTGCTACAGTGATGGTTGTCCTGCTGGCTCCTCATCTGAGGAAAAACAGCCACTTTAGGGCCATTGCCAGGAGACATCAGAGCCTCCTCCTGACCCTTCTGACCCATCATCTGCTTTCCATACCCTCAGGGAAGGTGGAAGGAGCAGGTTTTTGAGCAATTATGCTGGGTTTTTTTCCTAAGAGCTTGTAAGTGTGCTGATCTCTTGGCCAGCTAAGGTCTAGGGCATGTTAATCTGACATTTCATAGGGAGAAGATCAGATCACTCATCGGGTCCGTGCTGGGAGCTCACAGTTCCTCCTCTCAGGTTTGGAGCAGTGTTGGATCTCCTTGCTCAATTATTGGGGCAGATGAGATCTTCTCAGACAATCAAATTACCACTTCTTTAGTTTGAATGAAGGGGATGATGGCAAGAAATCTTTGATGAATGGTGGCCTTGGACACTGAAATTTTCCTCTCTTTTCATCCAAAACCATCTGAAATGCTTGGCCTTGGTTTACCCCTCAAAGTTTTTCTTTTCCCCTCCATTTTTAAGAAAAAGGGCACCCAAGCCTTACTTCTTACAGGCTGGGGCAGTAATAGCTTGTCATTTGAAAAAGGTTTATGAGCTCTGATTAGTGACCCTTTCTCTCTTGTACATGTGCTTAGGGGGAAAGGGAGGAATTCATGCAATGGTAGAGAAAAGGCTCACATTCATTTCAACACTGTGCTGTTGAAGGGAAAACCCCAAAACAAATAAAAGAGACCCTAATCAGTTATTCAGCATGTGACCATGCTGAGAATACAGTCAGAAACACAAAGAGTAAAATTCCAAGATTTATTAATGCTATCATGCTTTCCCTAAAAGGATAATCGATGTACCCAAAGTCTCTGAATCAATATTTGTCCTTCTCAGGCAGGGTATGGTAAAGAAATATTCCCAAAAGCACTCACTTCTGAGATTTTGTCCGTTGCATAACATTTCGGTCAACTGCAGAATGTCTCCGATAATGATGATAAATAAGTATAAAGCCTACAGTGGTCTGTCTTCTAGAGGAAGTAAAATAGACACTTATGTGCTTGGTAACAAAAGTTCAGCCCCAAGTAGACCTGACCTCGTGATCTTTTAAATGTATGGCAAAGATTTTATCCACTAGATTTAGGTTAACAGCTCTGGGAATTTGCAGGTGTTAAATTAACCACAAGAGACAGTTTCCTACGTGCAGCAGAAACACACTGAGCATGATAAGGAATAATAATTAAAAATTGAATTAGAGGGCTGCAGAGTTTAAGGAAAAATACGTGGCTTTGTTTGTATGAAAGTGGTACATACACAGAAATAGGCCTGATGCTGTGAGATACCCCAGGGCAGTCGTTCAGGTACAGCTCCAGCATCTTCAGCAGAGACCTGGCCATGGTCCATCTGCCAAGGCAGAGACCTCCTTCACCCAACATCTGTGAAATCTGGACATCCCATAAACCTCGGGGTGCCCCAGGTGCTGCACTGGCAGCAGGCAGCTCCCTTGGGAAAGGGCCTGGGCTCCCCAAGCGATATGGACTCCATCCCACAGCGCATTCTGCTGCAGCTCTGGCAGAGCCAAACCTTAAACTCCTGCCTCCTTCCTCTGAGTCCTAATGCAGAGCAGGGCACACACCCAAATGCCTCTTAGCTATTTCCTTGCCGACCCATTGACCTCGTTTCTAGGTTCACAAAACATACGAGTAATCAAACACTCTTTCAGCTCAGGCAAAAAACCTAAAGTGTATGAAACCCCGCAAATCATTATTCATTTCTTTTTCCTCACCCACACAGCCTTCTCTTTTTCCAGGTGTGCCTCTCCCTGAAAGCATGCCCAGCATGAGAGATCACACATTTCTGCAAGTTTGGCCAAGATTTAGGCTTACAGATAGTGCCCAGTGCTATCAGCTGAGCTGGAGCTCTGCATAGGTAATTATTGCCTTAGCAGGGTGCTGAGTAAGGCTCCACAGAGATTTTCCTGCTCTTGGCTCCTTGCTTGGCTCCTTCTAAGCCATCAGACTCAGGCAGTCTCAGGAGGCTGATCCAGGAGCCAGGATGGTTGTTAGCAGTGAGGAGTGTGGGGCATAAATAGCCAGCTACAGGGATGAAGGCCAGCATTTCTCCTCCTGGAGGGCAGCAGCATCTCCCAGAGCTGGTTGTGGAAACCCTCCTTTGAGCTGCTGAAAAATACACTGGACAAAAGTGGAAAATGAATTGGTGGGATTGGTGCTTGGAGCTGCCAGGTCATTCATTCTCCAGTATCCGTGATTCATGTGTGCCAGAACATGACAGTCTCCCTGGCAATCACTTGGTAATGATATTCGAAGTTGCCTGGTTATTGAAGCCATAATCACTACATAATTTTCAGCTGTAAGATCTTATGATAACCCTCTCCCTTGCAGACAGGAAAAAATAACCTGGTATTTTATTTACCCTGTCAACATGTGGAACTTGCCTTACAGTGTAATTACATGGTCAGTAGTTACGTGGCTCTCTGGTTGATGGTGTCCTGTAAACAAATAAAGACCCACAAATCCCACCTGTGGGGATTCAGGCGCTCCATAAAAACGACAGGAGTTTTAGAGCCTCCTCGGTGTGTGCAATACTGCACTGAGGAAAACGCGTGCCCAGTTCTTGCCCTTTGCTCCTGCTGTTTGCCATGCAAACAGCTTCCCCCTGCAGCACCACCTGATCTACCTGGTCTGTACCTCAGGTGCTCAGTCAGTGTCACAGCATCACCTCCAGGGCCCAAGTTTAGGTCAGCATCACTGACTCTGTCACATCTGTGCTATAGAATCGAATCACATAATCATTTAGGTTGGAAAAGACCCTTAAGGTCATCAGGTCCAGAATTTTGTGTTTGTGTTCTCAGCCTCCTCCTCAGCAAGACAACATCCTACTAGTTTATCTGATTTACTGATGGAGAAGGAAGTAGCTTCCCCATGGCTCCCAAGGGATAGTAGACTTGGGATAAGGACCTGGGTTTCTAGAAGCCAAATCCAACCTCTTGACCTCCCAAATCCAATCTTTTTCTCTGCTAAAATATTGCTTTTGGTGACTCTGCTCCCTGCTTTTGAAATCTGCTTTGTTGCACACCCTGGGAGTGTGCAGCGAGTGGCAGGGGGAGGGCTGGGTTAAATCTGAAGAGCTTTCTTGCTTTGTTTATTTATATGACCTTAAAGATGACGTCCGTGCATAATGTTGAACATGACGGAGGGAGGCTGACAGGGCAGTAAGTTCTGGCTACCGCGGAGCGAAAACAAAATTACATAAAAATATCAATTGTAAAATTACTCAAATCCATTAGCTTAATTAGCATCATTAATCAAGGCAAAACATTTGATACGTCATGTACTTTCACAAGAGATAAATGAGCCTTTGATGGAAGCCCAGCAGGTTGCCCTGCTCCTGGATGTGCCGGTGGCTGCCCGGACGTGGAGGTGAGGCTCAGCAGGCGAGGGGCACGCTGGCAGCTCGGAGCAAACGCCGTCCTCTGAGCAGGGCTCCAGCTCAGTGAGGGGCTGGCAGCACGCTGGGCCAAACCTGGCCAGGGTTTCATATTGTCAGGCCCATCTGCAAGAGTGTGAAACTGCCTAACGGGCTGCACTCATGCAGTATCATCCCCTGGTTGATACTTGACTGGTTTTGAGGCAAGGTTAGCAAGGATACAGCAAGGATATCAGTAATTCCTGCAGCAATTACAATAATAAATCCAAAGCCTGTGGTACACTGTTTTACTTGAGGAAGGGAGGTTCACTGAGCTCTTGCTTTTGTTTCCTAGGGCGATCTCTGGGGAGAGCAATATTTCTCTATCTGTAAACCCTTCCAAGGAGAAACACTAGAGAGATCTTGATAGCATGCAACAGCACATCTGCAGATTCCCAAGATCATATCTGTCTTGGAGGGCACTCTAGGCTCTCATCTTTCCTTTTCTCTCTGGGATCACACTGTTGTGGTCAATCGGGTCTCCTGTGTGCAGCCAGGGCACTGGTGATTGCTGCATGACTTTCTTCTCTTTGCATCAGCACTCAGTTGTTGCTCATTCCCTCTCCCCGTGCCAGGGCACATAATTGAATCTTCTCTCCTGCTCCTTGTAACAAGACCCAGCTACAAAGGCTAAATGCTTTATTCCCAAGAAAAGCCTTAGAGATAAGATTCACCAGCTGTGGCAGCACGGTGCGGGTCTCAGTAAGAGAAATAAATGTCCCTTCACTCCACCACTATCTTTCCAGCACTTTATCTGCAATGAGCCCAAACACAGTTCTCAGCTATTTGTATTGCTAAATATAATAAAGGAGAAGTCAGCAGTTTCTGAGGGATACACTTCCATAAAAAACAGTTCGATGGCATTTTTCTGCATTAAACACATTATTCAAGGGCTTTTCTCCTTTCCAATCTCCAGTTTCTGCTGGGTGTACATGTGGTTGAAGCTTCCTTCAAAATACCAGACACCCCGACTGTCACTGAACTGCAGAAAACTCGGACCAATTGAAGAGCTGGAGTTGGATTTAGTAATCCTGTATGAGGATACCTGGACAGTAATTGCTGGAATAGTGATGGGGAAAGGATGAACTGATTGAGAGCACTTCTGGCTCTTTGATGGTTGCCTTTTTGTTTTCCTGAGTGGTAGCTGATCACACGGTCCTGGCGGGAACCAGCAAGGAAAGTCAGACTGGAGGAATGCAGAGGTTTTAAAGAATTCTGCTGCAGACTTGCAAGCAAAAGACACAGACACAGCCTGTCATCCCAAGAAAAGCTTTTCTGACCACTTTTGTCTCCTTCCCGACGCTCAAAGGCAATGCAGCTTTTCTCCCTTGCTTGCTCTGAGCAGCACTCAGAGACCGATGAATTTTGGGCCCTGCTTTGCACCTTCATGCAAACACTGTGATGATAAAGTAATTAAAAATGGGTATACTTGACTGTAAGCCTTAATTAACTATTAATTAAATTTTATTAACCCACTAGTAAAACTGATTATAGCAAGCAGTGACTAAAAGGCTGCAGTCAAAGCAGTGAATGTATCACTCATTTTTATGTGGAAAGAGGGCTCATCGTTTTCCTGAGATGGCCAATACATAAGGATGCCTCCTTGCTAAATCAGTCTGGTCGTTTTCCTACATGCCACTGATAAGGAAGTATTTACGAATTTATTCCTAAATTCAAAGTATACTTCAGGCCTTAATTTACTGCCGTAATTATATCACTGGCTCAATTAGTCCCTAATAAAAACGTTATGCTATTGTATCAAAGAAATGTAGTACCTTTGAAGTAAATGGATTCACTTGCAGAGTAAGAAATCTTCCTTTTTATTGTGTTTTCTCATCTGCTACTCACAGCCACCCCTGTCTTAAATTGCCCTTTTTATTCCACTCCTTGCAAGCGCGGTTTGTGCCTGAGCTCCGGATGCTCGTGTGCAGTGAAATGCTCCTCGTAGCCTTGGGGCTGCATCGGGAAGCTTGGTGGTAACTTCTTCTCGTTAGAGCCTTGCCAGCCTCATTTGCATGCTGATTTACATGCCATGTTTGCTCTGCCACACAAAGGCTACAGGGTCTGTGGGTTTTTTTTTTTTCCACTTCCCTGCTTTGTTTCCTTCTCGGGGCCGTGTTAGGAGCTGCAAGGAAACGTGGCTGTACCTTCTGTCCTCTGGCTTTTCTCCTGTTGCATTTGACAAGCCCTGGCAGTGCTCCCCACCTCACTCTACCTACCCCAAACCAGCTAAGACTGACACAAGAAAAGAGTCCCTTGTGTCCCTGCAGAGAAATCGCTGCAGAGCCTCTGGTTGACACATCCACAGTGTTTGGGGAAATGTGGAGCTGCAGCGGATGCAAAGTCCTTGTCTCAGAGAGTTCACCCTCCAGACAGGGCAGGAAAAATGGTGAAATTGGACAAACAGTGTGTCAGAGGGATGAGGTAATAGCACAGCAAGGAGAATTTGGCAGGAAATCTGTGCTCTGGCTAGACAGCACAGGACACAGATCCGTCTAAGAAATGGGAACGCGTTGCCGTGAGCAGGGTTCTTGTGGACATGGAGCTCTTTCAGACATCATTTGGCATCACTGCCTGTCCTCGCTTCAGCAAACCTCTGGAGGCCTCTTGGTTTGATTTTCAGACTCAGGGACCAAAGAACCGTCCAACTGTTCATCCAAAACGTTGTTCAATGTATCTTTGATTGACTTCTGAATGTGTGACAATAAGATCACCTCCAGGCCAGAACTGGGCTCAAAACCAATGGTAAGATTAGCATTTTCTGAGAACTTTCTACCAATCCAGAGCTCTGAACTGGTTGACCTTGGAGGAGCATGTCCCTCAGCATCCACCAGCCTGAGATCTGCTACCTTCCACTCAGAGTATAAAGAAAAGACATGCAATGAGCCCATTAAAAATGATTCTCCCCCACAGAGTCATTTCTGAATTCTGGCCAGTTCTGGTTGCGCAGCCCCAAAATGTGGCAAGGACCAGATTGTGTCTCATCTGCATTTCCTCTCCAGCAAAAGCCTCTGCCTGTGGTTCATGGTGTTTCAGCTGCCAGCGTTGGTGTCTCCAGTTTCTCCCAGCCCTGGGCAGGGAATGCCACGGGAATACCAAGTCACACACCAAACACAAATTCCTCATGCTCCCCACAATCAATCCAGCCATACTCCTAGGATGGGCTGGGGGTCTGTTTTATCTGTCTCTGGACATGACTTGCCAATGGGTATCATAGATCTGTTCTCCCAGTCAGGTTGGTGATCTTCAGCCGACTTCTGCTGTTCAACAAAACGTCACCCCTGAGCTCCTGTAGAAAACAGTCCCAGGTATCCCTGCTTATCCCTAAGAAGATCCGTGAGAAATGGTCCCCAGGTTTGTCCACTGGCAGTGAAGCCACAATGGGGGAATAGCCCCATGTCCAAGTGCACAGCATGTGAGATTAATACTTCCTTTATCGTATTTATCAAGACCAATATATTTGGCATTAAACATTAAAATCTCTAAATATTTTAAACCCAGAGGACATTCTTCATCTTCTTTTCACGTCTTTGTGGTAGATGGAAATATTGGAGCCTACCATTTTCCCTCGCCTCACACAAAAAAAATGCTAAAAACCAAAGTAAAAAGAAAGTGAAATTTCTCTGCATATACTGTTTTCTTAATGTCTGACTTATTTATTTCAGCTGACAGTCTCTGTGCCCAGGTCCATGGCTACTCTCTCTGTGCTACCTGTATTTATCCAGGTGGCTTTGTGCCTATTAAAAAAAGGAGTGTAACAAAATTAATGTATCTTTTACAGCAGGAGAGCTGAATTTATTGGTCTCACCACAGAAATTAATTTAGCACTCTCAGCTCCCCCTCGCTGGACAATAAAGACACAAAATGAAACTGCCACACAAAGTTTTGACAAAATTCACAGTCATATGAAAAAAAGAGCTACGGGTAATTTACCACCAAATCTGAATCAGCCTTTTATGCTGGTGATGCACCAGTGATACCACGAAGGGAATTTCTACCCAGTGACAAAAATCCCTACCTGGAGGCTAAATACAAGTGCAGGATGGAAAACAAGCAGATTTATCTTATTTTTTTTCAGATTGAAGAATAAATTTGGGCAATAAACCAGACTATGGGGCTTGTGGAAGGCAGCATCCATTGGCCTCACGCACCCACTGATGTGTGACCAGGGTGATGATGGATCTGTGAGGCCAAAGGATGCTGAACATGGAGGTCCAGCAGTGGTGGAAAACAGCTCAGAGGAAGCAGAGGTTGTTCTGCCTCTCATCTGGTCCCACACCAAGAAAAATCAAGCCAGCACATCTTCTGGATCAATACATAATTTGCATGTCGGTCCCCACCTCTCCCTCTGCACCCTTGTTTTAACGTTTCCCAAATATAAAAATCAAATATCTACTGAAAAAAAAAAAGAAAACAAACCAAAAACAACCCCAAACCCAAACCAACAGAACAAACAACTTTTTTGTATTGAGGTTGATTGGGCAGTGGGTGGTGAAAGATTTATCCCGGCAGTAAAGCTGGAAAATGGCTATAAACCTCAGCAGAGTGTCTGTGTGCTGGGTCCGAGGGAGGCTAATTGTTTGTTTGTTCTTCGTGTTTATGGTTTATCTGCAGCTCAGCTGACAGGAAACCTAAACCTGAAGGAAGCAGCCCATCAATCGCCATTATCTGCCTCCTGTGCACACACTCCAGACAAAGCCAGGCGAGGGGGCAGCTCGCACACCCGACCCATGGAGGTGCCAGCCGTGCTCTGGGGTGCCCCAGGTGCAGGGGAAGGAGGGAGGCAAGAGCATGGACTCGCCAGCACTGAGTTCACCTCCCCCCGAGCCCTCTGCCACGGTGAGGACGTCGGTGCTGGTTGCACAAGAAGAAAAGGCAATGGGATTTTTCCTGCAGTACTGCCCCCAGAAGAGAGAAGATTGTTCTAAAAGTGATGTGCGAGTGCCACCAGCTTTGAAATTCCTCTGGGATTTCACTTCAGTGGTTTCCTTTTCCCAAAAGGTGCTCGGGTGGAGGAGTGAGTTTCATAATTCAGTGTTTTCAGAGCTCGATAATCATTAGTGCAGTCAGAGCAATGCCGATTGCTGTCCTTGTCACCTCCCAGCCTCGATGGGATCTGTGGTGTCTCTGTCGGGATGTTTTGTACTGGTGTGGCACACAAGCCCACCTTGATGAAACCAGCCCAAGCCACCACTGTGGGGCTTCAGCCCCTCCAAGGGATGAACGTCCTGCTAGAAGGAGCACGAAATCCCTCGCCTTGCCCTGCCTGCAGGCAGAGGATGGAAGCAGGATGGGGCTAAAGGAGTTAACCTTGGGGGAGCACGGCACATAAGCCTGTCCTAAAATGGTCCAGAGCACAGTTGCATCATCTGAGCAGGTTTATATCTGTGCCAGAAACACGCATCCCCCAAAACACCAGCCCCACACCGCGTTGCACTGGCCCTGTGCCTCTTGCACTGCTGCAGAAATGCTCCCGCAGGCTGGGACACCCACACTCCCTGCCAGGGCCCTTGGGCACTGAGGATAGACAAGTTTTGCTGCACCATAAACTTCTCTTTAGAAACAATCCTCTGCCTCAGTTTCCCTGTTTCTTCCTTTCCTTCCCACACTGCGTCACTGCCAATGTGGCTGCAAATGCTGCGAGTGGGGGCTGGATCCTGGAGCAGGGATGTGCAGTGCCCCACACACCCGAGACCCGGAGACACCGTAATGATAATTATTGATTTTCCAGTTTCCTTCATGTTTCATAGGGTGTTTTGCTGGAAATGATATAAATAGCTGTCTCTGTCCCTATCCCAGGGCACGATACAGCAACGTATTTTTTTCACGGTCCAAGGAAATAAAATGCAAAGTTCATTTCGCAACGATTTAAAAGTTATATTAAGGTCCAGGGTTGGATGAAGCAGGAGCAACGTGCCTGTAACTAGATAACTCCAGAGCTGGAGTGACCGCTGGGGTAAGTCACAGCTGTTACATCTGATTTATCCCAGCGCAGGGGCTCCAACCCTGCACCCCAGGTTTCAGTTTACAGTAACTCTGTGCTCACCATCCTGCAGCAGAGCCCACCCCAGTAACACACCCAGGGAGATCCAGCTGCTCTGCAGCCACTCCTGGTCCCAAAAAGTGCTCTTTGGGGAGAGCAGTTCCATGCAGGAATGCACTCACTGTATCCGTGCTAAATATAGCAGCAGAGCACACAGGGAGTGTGGTTCCTCGCCCCTGAGGATTGCAGGAGAGATTATTCATTTTCACTCTGTTGTACCTTCACTCTGGCAGGAATTACTATAGCCAAGGGGATTTAATAAATGATCTGTTCATAAACAACTGATCATTTTTCCAGCCCCACTGCTGCTCGCATCCCAAATTTCTAGAGGAAAAGGGGATGAGAGCCCAAGCACAAGCAGTGCCTACAAGCCCAGAGAGCCAGGCATTGGTACAACCTTGCTCATTATACTTCCAAGGCATTAAAAAGTCTGGGTGTGATAAGGAAAAAGGAGGCTGTAAAACTTCATCCTTACCTTCCAGATAGTGGAACTGATCTTGCTTTTATTTATGCTGGTGTAAAGCAAAAGTAATTCCATCAGTGCTGCTGGTGCAGAACCCGAGCAGGTGATCTCAGAAGCGTGCCCGGACTCTCGGCTGGGGTTTTCTACTTTTAAATCTATTAATTTGACAAAGATTTTCTTGAGCTGCTGGAACTGCAGATCCAGCCTGCAGGGCTCAGAGTGAAGGGGGGTGAGAATGAAGCCACGTGTGCATCTTTTCTGCATCTTCTATCACCTCCACTTGCATTGTTCTGTTTGATATGATTTTAAAGACAGCTGACCAGGTTTTCCAGGTGAGAAATACAGATGGAGTGGACATGCACAGCCCCAGCATCCAACATGGGAACACGGGTATGTGCTGGGGGTTACCCTGCCAGCAGTGGATTAGGGTCTGGGGGAAACCAGAGTTAAATATGCCCAGATAAATGCACGTTCCCTGCTTCTGGACTTATTCTCCTCTCACACTTTTTTCCCCTGGTGACAAGAGGAAAACGAGTTCAGATTTGCATGTGCACAAAGGAGAGCAAAATCATGTCCCTAACTCAATGCAGGCAATCCTAATTATTAGTCGTTGTTACGTTAATTATTATTACTGCTGCACAAAAGGATTGTAAACAGATAACATCACCTTTTCTTCTGCACCATGTAGTGGGCTTTTTTTTTTTTTTCTCCGGCATTTTTCCTTGATGGTACCAATTAAGAAACCACAAGACAAATGTTGGGGAATCAGCTCGCGGGTGGTAATTTCCTTGCCAGCGAGGACGCAGCGCAGAGCCCGCAGCCTGCTGCTCTGCAGGTACCGCACGCTGCAGTGCTGACAGCAGTAAAAACTTGTCTCTGACAGTAAACTAAGCATGTATGACCCGGAAGACATAGAGAGCAGATAAGGGCAGGAACACAGACTCCATTTAGTGCTATTAAAATGGTTAAGTAGACTTACGATCAGAGATGCCAGGCTGAAATTGGAGACGCTCGGAAAGTGAGGAGTGGCAGATGCATGGCCGGCAAGTCAGGCTGCAACTTGGATCCCTGCAGCACAGATGACTTGTGCCGTGTTTCCAGGCTAGGAAATTTAAAAAAATAAGAACATTTCGCTTGGAGAAAGTGTTTTTTGAGAAGCAGTATTTCTGGGAATCTTACTCAAAAAGGAGAAACAGCTTCAGCATCACTTTGTGGGATTCTGACAGCCAATGCAGTGAGTGAAAAGGTTTATTCTTTTTAAAATACACAGACACACTCGCAGGTACAAACCCACACCCTGCAGCAGCACTGACCAGGACAGGACAACCAGAATTTTAAACAATTCCGTTTGGATCTGGGTTGTTTGGGGAACTCTGCTGTGAGCACTGGCCCGGGACTCAGTCCTCAGCCCTGGTGCCAGGACACAGCTGCGACCCTTGTGACACCAGGGATGCTTGGGACAGCCCGTGACTCTTCTCCCCAGTCCCTCCAGTGCCACGGAGCTGTGCTGCCCTCCCGGGACCATCGGGGCAAGGACCACCGAGTCCAACATCCAAGCACAGCCATAACTATGCTGCAAAACCCACTTGTGTGGTGTTGGAGAGAACAAACACCTCTTGTTTTATTACCATTTATGTGACAAATTGATTTATGGTCGATGGTGACAGAAAGAGCCTGACACAGAAAAAATATTTTTTTTAATCAAGGAATGATCGCCATAAAGAATGTGCTATATCAGTCAAATCTATCCAGCTGCAAATACCCTATATGGTAGCATTAAGAAGATGTATTTATTATAAACAACTTTTTAAGGCAGCTGAGGCTTGGAGGATTTTGACACAGGAAAGGATGAGAAGTATCATAATTCCATATGTGTCCAGGCATTGTGGGCTTCTTAATGAAATTTCCAGGGTTTGTGGGAACTCTTGATATACACCCGTTACAGCTGTCAGGAGTAGTACAGGTCCTGAAATATTTATTATTGCTTATTTTTTACCCAAATCCCGCTTGCTTCCCTTGTGCTCTGTAACACTGATGTTCCCTGACACTCATCACCCATGTCCTTCTCTGATGCCTTCTGTCCCTTCTGTTCTCAGCCTTCCTTCTTTCCAGGAAACTCCAAGGTGCTTTCAGAAGGAACCTCAGCTGAGTCCCACAACTCAGCAGCCTCCTCTCCTCGTCCCTTGGGTCTTCAGTCCCATTTTCCCAACCATTTCCTCCGTTACTTTCCACCCCACTCCATGGATGCCCAGAATCCCAGCTACTCCGTCAGGACAGCAACAAGACAGGAAAAAATGAAGGAATAATGTTCTTCAAAGGATAACTCAGCAGGTGGATTTTCATGGCTCCACCAGCATCTCCGTCCTACTCCTCCCATCCACGGGAGTGTGTTGCCTGCCTGCCATGCCTTCCCCTCCATCCTATTACAAACTCAGCAGTCGATCATTTGTTTCCTGTCCTTGAGGCATTGCCCGTGTGTGACCTGCCGAGCTGGCTCCAATTCTTCACTCTCTTCCTCGTGGCTGGTTGTTTCCCCATCTCTCCGTGCAACAGCAAACACACGTTGTCCACGACTCCTCTCCGTGTCTTTTATCTTCCACTCTGTCCTCTGAAGGTGTGCTCGTTTCTAAATTCACATTTATGCTGGTTTTTAAGATGGTCTGCAGAAAAAAAGCTGGGGTTAGTTTATGTCAGGGAGGTTTGCTCAGTAAAAGTACAGAACTAAATGAAGCCACCAGGTAACAGCAAGAATCAAGACTAAGGTAAGGAAAGAGGAGCAGGAAAAGTGCTTCCTGCTTGGAAAATTTGATACAAGAAGTTCTTTTTGGTCTTTCACCCCTTCTAATTTTGGGGAATTTGTCCAAAACAAAAATATCCTAATTCATGAGGACAATTCACATGCGTAAAAGAAATTGAAAGGCTGCTGTTTTCCCACTTACAGTGTTTCTTTTTTGTCTTCTCCTTGTTTTATACTGAAAACAGTGGGGGTGATAAATAAGCAAGACAAAAGAGAAAGAAAACTGCTTTACTCTTTTTTTTCTGCTCTTTTCAGAAGTTTTTTTTAAAAATTTGGCTCACTGTGTTCTTGTTTTCCCTGTGCCCAGCAGAATTACTGCTACCTCCCTGAAAAGCAAAGCAGGAATGGCCCCAGGAGGGAGGAGAGTTGACTCTCCCCAGACGTTATCTGACAAAGGTAGTAGCTGTTTTGGGAATAAACAATGACGAATTGGCTCCAGCTTCTTGCCAAAGCATTAGATAAGCAGTGTAGGACCATACAAATCAGCCCTGCCTATTCCTGGTTGCATTTGTGCCCCTTCACCTCCTAAATTTGCCAGTGCCCGAGGTGCCCTTTGCTGGCTGCTTGGGTATGGATGGCGTTGGCTTAAAATGGATGGAGCCAAAGGCAGACAGATGGGGAGGAGAACACGGCACCGGGCTGGGCTCTGATCCTCCCCTCCAGCCTCCGGACCTGGTTCTGCAGTGTCTGTGTGTCCTTCGTTTTCTGCAACCTGCACTCAGCCCTGCATTGCAGCAGCAGAGTCCCCTCACTGCGCGGCTCCCGGAGCTCAGCGGGGGCTGCACCAACCTGCAGCTCGCTCTGAGGTGGGGGGAAAGGGCAGGGAAAGGTCCCAGGGCCCCCCGAGCCTCATGTCCCCAGCAGAGATTTCCCCAGCCCAGCTCTGAAGGCTGTGCAAGGGCGTAGGGAAACCCCTGTGTACCAGAGTGACCTCCTCAAGTAAAGAACCCCGTATTTTGTACTGGTCCTGGAGTGAGACAGTCTCTGTCAATGCTTTTGGATATAGATACATATTTATTTAGGATCATCTGCATTTCTGTGTGCTGCAAAGCTCCTCTGGACAGACAAAGAGATGCTCATCTGGCAGGGTCATTCCAGCAATGAGATCCCGGGATTAAAAACCTGTCATCCCAGATTTGGGGGGTTTTCTCTCCGATGTCCTTCTTCCACACAGGCACCCCCTGAATGGAGGAGGGAAACCAGCACAGTCAAACCTTTGGAACAGCCTCTCCGTTGTGGCTCGAAGTAGAAAACGTTGGGTGCCAAATTTTTTACTGCAGTGTAAATTAAAATGCCTGGACTAAGATGATAGACACATCGCATGGAGATCAGCACAGCCTCCTGCCTGGTCAGAGACATATTAGAATATTAGAAATGGTTCCCAAACATATTGTCTGATTGAGAGAGAAAAAAATAAAATAAGCCACAACCAAGGGGGATCAGGACTCTGGTGCCAAGGCCTCTCAAAGCCTTTGGGTGGTTTGAAGGGGCTGGAGGAGGCTTGTGGCTCCCGAGCATGAATCCTGCCCATGCAGACACGCTGCAGATATTTGTCTCTCCCAGTGTGATTACACTCCAAAAAGTGACTTATCGTTACTACCCTTGTGGGATTCTGGGCCTGTAGGCTCTAGTTAATTTTCCAGATTAATAAAAAACCCACATGAAAAACATGAAGGGGTTTTGTTTCTTTCTTTTGTTTGTTTGGGATTTTTTTGTTTTTATTCTGCTTGGTTTTTTCCTTGCTGGAAGCTCAGTAAAGTCACCCCAGGCTCTGGGGGTGAAGAGGAGCCAGAACTCTTCCCATCAGGGGGACAGAGTGATGGGAAGGGAGGCAGCTCCTGCCCTGAAAACAGTGCTGGGTGGCTGTGCCCTGCTTACAGGGGCAGAAGGTAGTAAGAGATATATTTTATCCCCAAAGTCAGCAGATCTGAGGATCTGAGCACACAGACCTGTAGGAAGCTGTTGGTTTCGAGGGCACCTTTGATGTGCGACCACACTTTAACCTGATTGAGTTCAACAGCAGGACGTGGCAGGCACCAGCTCTTTTGGGGGCATTTGCAGCGGATGGTGATGGCACAGACCTGCATTAACACTTTCCCAGAGTAAACAAGTACCGGCTCAGCAGGGAAAGAGCCTTTCCTCCAGACAGGAGAGGAGTTAACCAGAGTTTCCAGGGTTTGTGCATAAGTGTACCACAGAGTTTGGGCAGTTTGGGTCATTTCTTTCATTAGGTTGTTCAGGGATGATGCTCTGCTCCTCTAAAACAGAAGGATTTTCTATGGCTTTGCTTCAGGTCCTCGAGCTCTGTACGATCCCTGCAGCTCCCAGATCCCACTGAACCCCTGAGCTTGCCTGAGAGCAGGAGCTGTCCCCACCAGTGCTGGGGACAGCAACTCATCACCCCTTAATTGCTGTTTCTGCCCTGGGCACGGTTTCTGCCTGGCACTTTTGGGAGCAAAGTCCCATCTTGCAGCACTGCACGCACGTGGAATTCACGAAACCGGAGCAAAGAATTTAACAGGAGTCCTTTTCAGCCATGCTGCATGCACTTGTGTATTATTTCGTCTTTGCATACAATGTGCTCCCTGCTGACAAATAAATGTATCTATTAAGTCACACCTGGCTTGGTCCCTGCTCTGTGCTGCCGGGCCCAGCCATGTGGGTCAGCAGCAGGGATCAGTTTTTAGTATTATTTCCCCCAGTCGTGTGCGAGCAGCACTGGCTATAGAGGCTGCAGCCTCACACTCCCAGTGAACTGTAAAACCAATTTAAAAAAGACATTTCAGGAATTAATGCAATGCCCACTGCAATCACACGTTGGGCTGCTGAGGAGGCATATTCCAGCCTGGAATTTGTTACCTGGCCAGACCATTCGTCACTGCGCAAGAAGAGAAAACTTCCCCACCTTGTAGCCCCTCTGTGCAAGGACAAGGTAGAAGTACAGACAGGCTGGGATGTGGTTTTGATCCTGCTCCCACTTCTCTGGAGTCAGTACCACGCTGTGCTCTAGGTTTGCAGGTAAAAGGGTTTTAACAATTTTTTTAGCAATAATCAGCCCTTCGGTACCACCTCACTCTCCCGCCGTGGCTCGTCTGTGGGAGATCATAAGTTCATGATGTGTGTGAATAATTCAGCTGTTGCACGAGGAAACAGAGGCAGGGAGAAGCTGCCGGGTGCCAGGGTGCTGGGATGGGGCCAAGGGCTGTGTCTCCCATGGGAGCTGTGCTGCAGAGCAGCCAGCTCGGCACCACTCGGCTCCGGGGTGCCGCTGGCAGGAGCATCCCAGCTCCCAGGAGCCAGGTTTCAGAGGCCATTAGGTGCCTAATGATGCAGGCAGACACCTGGTGGCATTTGCACTGGGAATGAGGTGCTTTACATGCCTCGGCACCTCTGAAAATCCCACTAGGCACCTACCTGCAGCTGTAAGCATCTGCAAAAGCCGGAGTATTTTCAAACCGCTGCCTGGGAGGCTGCCCTGGGCTGTACAAAAGGCTGTTTTGGCTGCAGACCTGGGTCTTCAGCAGGGGAGAGAAGGGCTGGAGGGCACCACGTGTCAACCAGCCCCTGACAAGGAACACCCATCGCCCCAAGCTTCCCCCTGGCCACCACCCACGGGGTCCCCGAGCTCGGCCGCTGCGCGCAGAGCTGTCACCACATCTCACCCACGCCTCCAACACTGCCTTTGGGTGAGTTTAATAGTTTTTGAAGAAGAGTTTAGCACAGTCGCCGTCCCTTTTGCACAACTACTCCACACCTGTGCCTGTATCTGCTTATACTTCTTGTACCTCCAGGCACGAGGTCCGCTTCGCTTGGCAGGGCAGAGGCAGGCAGTGATCCCTGTGGATGGGAGGGGGCAGGGACGAGCTGGCTGGATGCCATGTCTGGACATCCTTCACATGTCCATAAACATCTCCTTGGGTTTACAAACCTTGTGGGCAGCGATTTTGCCAGAGGCTCTCAGGAGACCTCGGCCGGAGTGGGGTTTGGGTAACGAATACTTGGAGCTTGGGGGATCGAATGGCTCAGGAAGGGGCTGCGTGGGGGAGTTTCATAAATGCTCTGATGCCTCCTCACTTTCCATCTGCTCCCACATTCCAGCAATAAACAAAACCTGGATCCCCTGCCCTGGCTTTGAAAAGGCTCTCACAGCCTTGCCCCCCTTAGCTCTCAGCCCAAACCTGCCTTGCTGGAGCTCCCCCAGCCTCATCAAGCTGGAAAGCCAATGATCCAGTAATTTATTCTTAAAACCAATATTCCTAGATGACTCCCGTAACAAGGAATTTATTTCCATGCTATTTGGCAAAAAGTAGAAGTCATGCCTCCTGGTACATTGTTAATTTTCCAAGTTTGTGGAAAACAGGCAGAGGAAACGAATTACTTCAGTAGCTGTAAAATAATCTACAAGGCAGATTGTGTCTCCTCATCTTCTTTCAGAAGGTTTTATTCAGCTCAGGCTTTCTATACAATCCAGTGATGAATGAAATACCTGGGAACAGCACAAAGTAACATTATTTATGGAGAATAGTAAAAGAGCATCCCCTTCCTCAGCATGCGGTTTTGGTAACAGCAGAATTTCGAGATTTAAATTAGATTCCTCTCACCTAATTTCAATTCATCCCAAACTTAAAAATAGGTCTAGTGCAGAAGTGTTCTCTTGGTGACCCCAGTGTTCCTCATGTCTTTCAAACATCCATCTCTTGGATGTTCATGGAAGACCCTGAACACAGAATGAGAACTCTCCTCTACACATATTTTCTCCTCAGCGAGCCCTAATCATCCATGAAGTCACACCCCACCAGCACCTGAGACATTTAAAACTAAACTGAATGAAGAACTGAGCTTTATCACAACTCAGTAATTAAGCCCAAATTTTGATCCTTGTAAAAAACTGCTAGAGCTCCAAAGATAACTTGGCCCATCACTGCAAGGATCCTGTGCTCAGGGTGGGCATCTGCCTTTCAAAACTGCTCCTCCTGCCTCCAAATTCATTAAGTCCTTTGCAAACACGCTGAAAGTTTGAGCTGAGTGGTGCCAGCTGACTTTCGTGGAACATGTCTTGGTACCTTGCTGAATCAGGGCCCCCACTTGGAAGGGCTTTATTTAGAAAATCACAAAACCATAGAATATTTTGGGTTGCAGAAGTCCTTTAAAGGTCACATAGTCCAATACCCCTGCAACGAGCAGGGAGACTTTCCCCATGCCTCATGCTTGCTAAGCCTGGGATGAAAACCCTTTCCTTTTTTTTTTTTTTTTTTTGTTTGAAATGGTTTGTTTGCTAGTAAATTCACAGTACGGCTGAGGTAGCACATTTGTGTTGTTAGGTACAAAGATAATGGAGGATTAAAATGCTGACAAGTGTGTAGAGAGGAAAATGATTTGGTTACCTCTTAGCGATGCAGCAGCAGCTGGAGTGAGCCCTGCATCTGTGGCTGCTTCCAGGCAATTACTGCTTCCCTCCCAGCGCTCCTGACAAATGCTGCTGCTCTCCTGCTTTGAACTGTCAAACGCAAAAGTTGCCATGAGAAGTGGTTTCCCTCCTTCGGCCTTTCTTTTAGCTTCGCTGTGATCCGTTCGGAGTATTTCCACAGGGAAAAATCCGAGCATTTTTGTGGTGGAAATTCCCCAGGCGGGAGGGTGAGACAAGCCTCGGCACTCGGTGCCTTTGTGAACTTCACAGGTTTTCTCATAAAACACACCGAAGTGACTTCAATACAATCTTTAATTCGACTTTAACAATACCTCCAATTCCAGAGTGTGGCTTTCCCGGTATTCCCCACAGCTGTGCCAAGATCCCATTACCCGGGTGAGTGAACTCCCCTTTGGGCCAACCATCGCCTTCCTTCTGCCACCTCCAACTCTTGTAAAAACAAACACGGGCTCCCTAAGTGCAATTAGCATCCGAGGAATGCCGAGAGAGGGAGATTAATCATTCATAAACTAAACAAATACTGTTCTGATCCCATTAGCCAAGAGACAGCGTCTCCCGTTAATTTACTTCTGTTTGAGGTGTATCTATTAACCCCTTTTAATCAGCTATTATTCTAGTTAAACTCTTAGCTGGGCTTGGTTATCAGAGGATGGGACCCTTCTGACATGAGATCAAATTAAGATTATGGAAAACTTGTCAGGAATGAAGAGCCTCGCATTCGTAATTAAGTTATAACCCAATTAAAAAAAATGAGCTGTGCTTCTGAGGAGGGCCCCACAGCACTGCTTCTCTCGAGCATCCTCTTCCCTCCACGGAGGTCTCTGTGCTGAATTTTGTCAGCCTAAACTCAACCAGACAGGTGTCACCATCATCTGCCTTGATGTGCTCACCCCCTGACACGTGCAGCTCTTCTCTGTGGCTCCCTTTGTACCTATGACAGAGCTGAAAATTTAATTTTTTAAAAAAATGTCAGAGAGGCACCTGAAGTTAATACATTTACCAGTTTGCAGCCCTCCACTTAAAGTCAATTCCTGGCAGTGGATCCGTGTGTCCCAGCAGCGGGAATGCCTGTGGCGGGATGGGCTCTCCCATTTAGGGAGCAGCTGTCGAGGGAAAATTTAATATTTTAGACTACGGGTAGCAGTGTATTAAATCTCCAGGTTTCTGAGGTCACCCTTCCTTCTGCCCCCATCCACAGGCAGGAGCAGTTGGGAGCTGGGAGGAGAAGTGTGTTCCCTGGAGATGCTGCTGGCATCCCGCGCGATGCCACCCGTTTGTGGCCCTGCTGGGTCAGGCGGAGCAGCCAGGCTGGGCAGGGCAGCAGGAGGTGCTCTCCTGCTCTGGGATCGCTGTGCTGTGTTTAATGCCCTGAGGGAATGCCAGAGGAGCAGGGCTCCCAGCCTGGGAGCAGGCAGTGCCCCCGTGCTGGTGCTGCTCCAGTTATTCAGCCTGAAAGTGAGGGGTGAGAGGAAAAGGCTGTGTCCTGTGTCTCCAAAGCCATCGCTCGCCCAGCACCCAGATTTTCCACTTTTTGGGTGTATGGCACTGCCAAAGCAGAGTTGGCTTTGCCTCAGTAGGCAGTCCTAAGGGGGCTGGGGCTGAGCCCTGGGAAAATGCAGCCCTGCACCCACAGAGGCAGAGCTGATGCTCTGGAAATAAGAATTTTGAATAAATTGCTCAGTTTCTATTTTAAGAACCAGAACAGCTCAAATGGATTTCATTTTCCTCCAACTGAGAACAGAATTTTAAGAAAAATTTGCAATTTAAGCCTGAAAATCTTAGTGCCAATTACATCCATTTCCACACTGGGGATCACTTCCATGACAACTCCACGCAATCAACCAAATAAAGGAAAAGGAGGAAAGTCTCACCTGAGCTGCCCAGCTCCCAATTAGCAAAAGGTAAATAACTCTTATTTTCTCTCTCTTGCTTCCTGGGCTGTGATGGCTGATGAGAGTGGTGAGATGAGAGCCCTCCCTTCCTGCTTCAGTGCATAAATACTGCATCTTTGGGGATTCGCTCCGGTTAATTTAGGAGCTGCTTGAACTTTGCTTAAAGGCGCCTGCGTGTTACTATCCCTCGGAGTCGCCCGATGTATTTGTCATAGCTGAACCTGCAGTTCATTAGAGGTACACAGTCAGCTAATTACTCCCAGAAAATGTAGCATAATTTTATGAATTATGCATAAAATATTAACTACTTGTGAAGTTCACGGATATATGTGTAGGGACTGCAGGGCGAATGCTTCCTCGCTTGAGGGCTGTATACAAACCAGAAACAAATAATGCATATATTTACTCTGGTGCTGCAGGCAGGGTGGCAGCCCACCAAAGAGTGTCATGGAGATGTGGGGTCCCCTCCAGTGCTCAGCCCATGGAAGGGGCTGCCAGGCTCAGCTCTTCTCAGGCTGGAGTTCACAGTGAAGTCCCCGTTGATGGAGCCTCACACTCCAAGCCAAGCTGATTTGGGAAGGTCCGTGCTGAGCTGCATGGATATCGGCCAAAATGCTGCCTTTTCTCAGCAGAGAGGTTCTGCTGCACTGGATCTGCAGGTATCCATCCTTCTCTCAGCCCGGGTGCTGGAAGGACAAACCCCCAGTGCTCTCAGCCCAGGGGAAGCCCTCCTCTCCCGCAGACACGGCAGCGGGACGTGATCCAGGATTTGATCCATGGACATTCTCTTCAAAGATGCAGATCAGCAGCAGCATTCCTCCTCTGACAGATACTCATTTCAGAGTTCGCCAGCATGCTTTGGAGACATAAAAATCAATAGAAGAGAGGGAACAATAAAGTTTCATTGTTCAGTAATGAGGTAGACGGCATCTATCACAAACTCCCAAAGTGCTGCTCACTGCAGGATTCTCCTCCACTGTCTCCTCCTGGCTGGAGATGAAGAGCCTCTGGGGCTGGAGCTGAACCTCAGCTAAACAGAGATGGGCTTAGCTGGGACGAAAAGGAACTCTGGAAGCTGAGCATCCCTCCATGGCCAGACTTCACTGCTTCTTCCTCTTGCATGCAATATCATAGCAGCACCCTGATGCTTTCAACTCAAGGTTTTGAGACAGTTGCCGAGCTCCAAATCTTGACCTCCAAAGGGGTCAGGAGTTCATGCAATTGTTTTGTTTATTCCCAGCACGAGGGTGTCCCCATGAGCATTGCTGAGGGTCGCACAGCAGCCAGGCTCTGTGCACACCTGCCACCGGCAGGGGTGGGAAGCTGTGGCTCCCTGGGTGGAAGGGAGGACACCAGAGGAGCCACCTTAAACCCTCTGACTCCAAAGATGCTGATGTCAGTTATTAAATTTTTTAAAACAGAGGACTCCACCGCATGGTGTTTGGGAGCCTGTGAGGTGACAGGGCGGTATTTCAGAGCTCAGTGCAGGGCTGGGGATTGGCAGTGCAGGTTCGGGCTCATTTCAGAGCTCAGTGCAGGTTCAGGCTCATTTCAGAGCTCAGTGCAGGGCTGGGGATTGGCAGTGCAGGTTCGGGCTCATTTCAGAGCTCAGTGCAGGTTCAGGCTCTCACCTCCATCACTGTGGGTCCCCACCTGCCCTCCCATCTCCACCACGAGCTTTTCTTCCCTACACCCACAGCAGCTTTTATAAAACAAGCTGTACTTTGTTTAGTGTTATTTTAATATAACTTTAAGTCACCTGCTTTTTTTCCTCTTCTTTTTTTTCTTCCCCCATGCTTTTTCTGCTGAAGAAGTGGAAATGAGCTGCTGGTTGCGTGGAATTCTTTATGCTTTACCCAGAAAAGCCTTTAAAACCTGAGACAAGGCACATGCTGCAGCGACCACGGGAACACAAACTCGTCTTTTGCTGGTGACCAGCTCCCTTGTACTGTCACGCTAACAGGAAGAAATATGCAGTCACCCTTGCTGCATATTCTGGCAGGGTTATTGTCAACTTATTATTTTTTGACTCGGAGCCAAAAACGAAGGGCATTTGCATCTTGCAATTTTGCTGTTTGCTTGTCTTGCTTATGTTGCTGGAAATGACCTACAAGGAGTCAACAGCAGGCAGCTAGGACAACACAGGAGTGGAAAAGAGATGAAGCTGGGAAGTTCATATCTCACCCTGAAACATCCCACAATATTTAGTTAGTGGGAAGAGAGCAATTAAAAAGCACATGGATGTTGCATCTACAGATTTATTCTGATTTTTCAGGTTTTTCTGTCATAAGAGAGCACATAAGGGATTTGGATTTCTCCCTGAAAAAAAAAAACAACCACACAATTAAAATAAATATAGCAACCAGATGCTAGAACTGTACATGGAGATAACTCTCATTAACATCCATGCAGTCAATGCAGAAAAAGGAACCACCTTGCTTATTTTTCTTTGTTTTTTCTTATACCCTATCTTAACAAAATAATTTTGCATCTTAAAGTCTGAGGATAATTTATTGGAAAAATTTACACAGGTGTGATAATGAAACTGCACAAATATAATTTACTGTAAGTGGCACCGAATTATATAAGTATGAAAAGGTGAGGATTTTTGTGAAATACTGCCTCTCACAAAAAAAAAAGAAGAAAAAAAAAGAAAAAAAAAAGGAAAGAAAATGTCCTAAGAACAATATCTTCTTAAAGACAGTTTTGCATAATTGCTCTGTACATCTGACAGGGCTGGAATATACTTTTTCTTTTAGGTGTCAAAGCCTCGGCATTGACTGAAGGAGTGGTGCACTCTGCAGTCTTTGGTGCAATGCTTGGTGCATTACGCTCACGCTGTGAGACACCTCCTCTCTGCTTATGAAATGGTTAATTTTCAAAGATAAGAAGAGTTGCTGTACAGCAATCAAATGGAAGCTAATGCACACCTAAGGCTGCAGGCAGCAGCTCTCCGAGCTGCTGGCATCGCACGAAGAGTGGGGGGGAAAAAAGGAATAAAAGAAACCCGAATGTTAAATGTGTGAAGAAAATATTCTCCATCCACACACCTCTGCTCTGGGGACAATGCAACTTTACACACGTGTTGGTGTTGGCCGGCAGACTTCCAGCAGGATTGTAGGCACCGGGGCATCTACACAAAAAAGAGGAAAAAAAGACCGGCTTTGCAAGAGGGGGGTTCCTTCTCACCCGTCTCCTTCACAGGAACAATCTTATCAAAGTCCCCGGAGTTATTTTCCTGTGTGCAGGCAGAGGGGACTTGATGGAGGAGGAGAGCAATAGGGACAGGCAGCCTGCAAATTATGTGGGTGCAGGACGTGTGGAGAGCCAGCCCCGACTGCCTGCAGGGCTCGGATGCACTGAGGCACCGACACGGGCGCAGAACACCTTTATCTCCATTTACTTCACTGGCTTCAGAGGCTCTAGGAAAGCAAAAGCAGAATGCAAGCATTGCAAACACTCTTTGAGTGCTCTAACACCCTGTTATCAGTAATTCTCTCCTTGAAATGTCTGGTGTCGTCAGAGGTCCCTTTCCAGGTCGCTGTGGTTGTCCCCTTGTGCCACGACCCACCGAAAGCTGGCGATGCTTTGGTGACCTTTGTCTCAAGGTCACGGTTTTATGAACTTGGCAAATGTGCTTCTTATTCCTCTTCTTCTGAACACTTTTCTGGTGACACCCCTGGAAGGCAGCTTTACACTGCAGCTGTCTTTTGGGATTCATCTAGAGGATTTTTCAGGCTGGGTTGCTTTTCCCAGGGCTCAGAGTTCGTGCTGGATGGCATCTTACCATGTAACATCATTGCGAGGCAGGTTCCATCCTCTGTTCCAGGTTTGAAAACAACTGGGAGCAGGAAGCAGTGAGAGGCTGCTAAACAAGGCTCTCACACCTAATTATCATCAGGCAAAATTAAATAAAAGAGAAATGTTTATGCAGTCGGTAATTACTGAGCACAACATTCGGGGAGCGGCTTGGGCAGATCCCTCCGGCCGATGCGGAGGCTCCGCAGGAGAAACAGACAAAGTTTTTAGTTCTCTTCTTCTGTGAACAACTCTCTGTACCCTCCACTTAGTGATTATTTATTTCTGAGGTGAGTAATTATCAACGGTAGAGAGAAAGCTGCTGCAGTGTGAAGTGCAGTGGAGCTCCGAGGGGCGGGAGGGATGCACGCATGGACGGGCCCTGCCAAGGTCAACCAAGGCCACCTGCAGCTGCAAGGGGTCTTCTGAAGACAGGTGAGCCCGAAAAGGGGACAAAAGTGAGGGAGCACCGCGCGTTTCTCTCCTTTAGAGCCAATGGGAGGCTAAAACGCCTGCTCCACCCAAGGGGCAGGGATGCTGAAGCATCCCGAAGGACTTTCCCTGTCCCTCGAGTGGAGCAGGAAGGCTGAGGCTGTTTTACACTCGGTGTACACAGCCACGGCTGCCCTCACAAGGGTCCCACCGCCCAGCTGATGAAAGCACGGTCACACACAGGTCATTGTCAAACACACCATCCAGAAGAGTCCCTTCCGAAAACAGCAAGTCAGAGGAACAGCACCTTATCTGCCCACAGGCACATCCCTGGGGAAGAGGGACCAGGACCAGCGCTGCAGGCAGCCCCCAGACACCCATCACTGACTCAGCAACTTCAGGCGGCAGAAAAAAAAATTATTCCGGGAGGTTAAATTGATTGCCAAGGAGGTCCAGCAAACCTGACAGCCTCCGAGCGGCTCAACTTCATTTAAGTTATTTCAAGGCAATTCCAGGAGGGCAAAGAGGGGAGCGGCACAGGGAGCCACCGACGGCCAGCCTGTTCTTAAAGAGCACAGCCACATTTTCTGAGGTCATTCTCTTTTCTACTTCTTCTTCAAGGAAAAAAATTTCTTGCAGAACGAAACCTTTTTCTTGCCTGCTTTTTTTTTTTTTTTTCCTTATTTTTAATGCCTGGGTGGCTGCCGAGGAGGGCAGGAGCTGGCCCAGCATCCAAGCTCTGCATCAGGCAAGCAGGAGCAGCGCTGGGTGTCTGCACTTCAGGAGGCTACGGCAGAGCCCACACGCAATTCCACAAGCACTACAATTAACTATTGCACTGTTGGGTGCCAAATAAATTACCTGAGTGGCTGCTCTGAGGCACTTAGGCTGTGGAGCAAGCAGATGATGTACTATTCACCAGATATTTTCATAAGTAGGAGATAAGAGAGGCTGGAGGAGAGCAAATCAATGTCTTTTTTAGATCTATGGTGCTTGAAGCATATGTCAATGGTGAAGAGTAAATATTTACTTTTTAACATAAAGTCCATATAATCACTTTTCTATCAGTCACTTACTGCTCCTGAGTGTTTCTTACTACAATGTTGATATTTGCATTAGCTACTTACCCCGGCTCTGAGATTCATACAGTTGTCAGCTGCATTTAGACTTCAGCTGAAAATCCCCGGGTCCTGTACCACAGCTGCTGCAATTGCTAATGGCAATTGAAAAGAGAAAGCAGTGATATTTCCTACAGCAAATAGCAAGCAGAGATAAAGGCAGAGCTATGGCATGAAGGTTATAATAATAGGCTCCCTTGTGCTTGTTAAATTAGGTGTCCCATTGGATTCAAAGTGTGCAGTTGTAGGCAGGACATGGTGAGGAAAACTTAAATTTGGAGAAAGGAAATGTTATTAAGCCCATTTTATTGCTGGGAGAACTGAGACACAGAAGTTGAAAGCGACCTTGCTCAAGGTCAGAGGCAGAATTGTCTCAGAGATTGAGGAACTGAACCCAAGTCTAAAAGTTGGGGGATCTGCAAATTGCCACAGGACCATTTCTGCTCCTTGTACACTCAGAACTGACAGGAAATCACCTGTGCAAATGCTTTCAGGTAGATGAAGAGAAGAAACAACATCGTTTGACCTGAGCAATAACCAGAGCTCAGTCTGGTACAGATGTGGAGGAGGAGGGAGCCACAGCCAGTGGCACGGCCGATGGCAAGGAGTGGACACTGCTTCAGCAAAGTGTCCCCTCTCAAAGACACCAAAGGAGTCAATTTAAAAGCTTCAGAAACAGCTCCAAATATCCTGCAAAACCCTCGAACAGCAACTCCCATCTAAACCATCGGAAATTACTTTTCAGACTTTGCAAGCAAAGCAAGAGGGAGAAACAAGAACTGGTGGGGCAGCTGGAGGTGGCTGGAGCTGGGCAGAGGCATGGGGTGCCCAGCTGGGTACCCTGTCTATGTGACACCGGCTTTGCACTCCTGTGGGGTTTATTCCCAGTGTTTTGGAATAGACAGAGTGAACTGGTGAATTTTCAGGACACTTGCTCCAGCAGAGTGACTGTGCTGCTGTGTAAGGCTGTGGTGCAAGATGCACCTCAAGCCTTCTTTTTTTCTCCTTTTTTACAGCACAGAGGGGAGGTGAAGGTTTGCCTGAAGGGTGGGTGCTTGGGGGGAAACCTCAGCACACCCCTGCCTTGTCCACTTCTGCCCCAGCAGCCAGAGAGCTGCCCCAGCATCACCCAAACAGCGGGGCTGGGAACCCAGGAGAAATGAACCCTGCCCATGGCTGACGGGCAAGGTAAATCCTGAAACTTGTGAAAAAAACCCTCAGAATCCCAGCCGAAGAAATAAACATGGTTTGTGGTTAAACAGGCCCCAACAATAAGCTGTGCTGGGACATTAATCTCAGCCTACACCTCTCCTGGCCGCGCTCCTGTGTACGAAACGCTGCGGGTCGGATTCTGGCTGAGCTACTCCTGCTCACTCCCACCTTGCTTTACAAGCAGTAATTCAAGTTGATGGAGCTCTTCACGCAAAAAGCTGCTTCTCAGTGTGCAGGTGGCAGGACGTGGCCAGCACATCAGCATTTCGTGCCTGCCCACTGCTTCCCCCTTCTCTTCCCTCTCTCCCCCCATCCTTCCCGCAGCGAGTGGTCAGCGTTCTCACCGCCCCGGCGTGTTGACATGCCAGAAATATCTCTGCTTCACTGCCTGTGCTCTTGGAAGTATTTTGCTGCTCTCTCACCTCTCCATGAGAGAGACA
This sequence comes from Melanocharis versteri, assembly GCA_013397845.1. Lineage (NCBI taxonomy): Eukaryota > Metazoa > Chordata > Aves > Passeriformes > Melanocharitidae > Melanocharis > Melanocharis versteri. The sequence continues at coordinate 387,519 of VZTG01009622.1, read as the reverse complement.
CATTCATCTGTCAGCTTATCGGAGGAATTTCCAACAATCTGTGGCAATGCTACAAGTCTCAATCTTGCTGTAAGTACCTAAAGCCAATTAGCATACAAGATGTTTCCCTCTCACGTAGTGCACCACTGGCCTAAGGGCTTTTTTTTTCTGTACATCGGGATTTTTATTCCTTTTTTTTCTTTTTTTTTCCTTTTTTTCAGGGCTGATAGCTGTTGAAGCACACAGCGGCATTCTCCCGGCGTAGACGGGGAATGGGAGAGGATCCAAACGGACCGGCGAGGATTCATGCTCTCCCGATGAATCCCGCAGTCGCTCAGCCGGTGGCAGAGGGGTGCGGGGGACCGGGGGGATCCCGCTGCCCGGAGGGAGGCGGGGACCGGGAGATTCCCGTTCCCGGTGGCAGAGGGATGCGGGAGGCGGAGGATCCCGCTCAGCCGGGAGCAGAGGGATGCGGGGGATTCCCGCTGCCCGCTGCAGAGGGATGCGGGGGATCCGGGGGCTCTCGCTGCCCGGAGGGGTCCGGCGGTGCGGGGAAGGGGGATGCCGCTGCCCGGGCTCGGAGGGATGCGGGATGCCGGGGCCGGGGGAAGCGCTCCCGCTGCCCGGGGCCGGAGCGGCTGGAGCTGCTGTTTCCCACGAGTGCCCTCTCCTGGAAAAGGCTCCTCTCCACGCGTGCCCGCCCCGGACACAACGACGGAGGATGCCGAGGTTTAAGAGCGGTGAAGTTTCCCGTCTCCTCCCCCTCCCCGTTCCCTCCGGCCCGTGCGCGCACAGCTCGGTGCCAGAAATCCTGCCGGTGGTACTTCTCTCCAGCCGTACCCTTACATTTATTTTGGGGCATAATTAATCCTTTTGGCGTGCCAGCTTTCTCCTGCCAAAGGAGCCCAAGCGCTGTTTCGGAAGGGTTGTCCTTGCCCATGTGCTGTCAGCTGGGTGATGGCCAAAAAACTTTGTCCTTGCTATCAGACATCCAGCATGCCTTGAGTATCCTAAAGGATAAGGGACACCTACATTCCACATCCCTGGGTGTTTTATTTGGAATAGATCCATGCATTTGCCAAAGATTGGATTTAGAGCTCAAAGCTGCTGCAGCAAAGCTGGCCCACAGCCCTGCGGGGTGTTTCTCACAGCCCTGAGGATGTTTCTCATCCTCCTCTGAAAGCAAAGCTCTGATATGGAGCACTGCTCCTGGAGCTGTTCTCATATGGATGAGGACTGGGATATTCTCTGCACCTCTTCTCTGTAAGAACCTCTCCCTTCCCACCTGTGTCACCAGTCAGAGCATTCCAGGACAATGATCCTTAAAAAAACCTCTTTTCTTTGAAGCTGAGGCAGAAGCACCTTTACCATGGCTCCATCAATAGTTATTCCTACAAGCAATTAAAGCACCCAGTGAACCGCTGGCTGCTCAGGAGACAAAGGTCCTTCCCACCACGACATCCTGGCAGATGAACCAGTTAAGAGGAACTCAGGCCAATTTATTTCTTGATAGATAATGATGCGAGTTCTCACCAGGGATCTGTAATTTTCTATTGATGAAAACCTGCCTTTTCTGATTTGCAGGGTTATCTGTCTTTCTCAACTTCAGCCTCTTGCCAAACTAGCAGGCAGCCCTGTGAAAGTGCTGCGTCCCACAAGAGCCATGTATTTTAATATGATGTAGTTTCCTTTGCCCTGGAACCAGGATCAGTTCTCCATGCTGACAATCCATAAAAGACCTAATGACCCATCTGAGGAACATTAACCAGCGCTGTGGCCATTCCAGGCAGAGTGTTTGTTTGTTTTTTGCCCCCCTGCTTGGCAGGGTAATTTCTGGAGAGGATTTTAAGGGTGAGTTGGATCTTCAGAGATCTTTTAGTGTTGAATAACTAAAAATCAGGCTGAAGTGTGGCTTAGGCTTTAAATTTAAAAGCCTTATTTATCAAGCCAAGCTTTGTTAAAAAGCTGCAGTGCACTCCAGCAGGGTCAGCAGTCTGCAACAGCCCCCAGATACCCTAAAAAGTGAATTTTTCAGGCAGAAACACATTATTGCTTTTGCCAAGAGCTTGCAAAAGTGACTGCTAATTCAAAGGAATTTTCGTCTTCTAACTTAATTGTCTTTGCTTATAATTTAGTGCCTTATAAAAGAGAACTACTTACGCCCCGCTGCGTATCATGATCTATAGTTAACATCCATGTTTAGCTGGGAATTACGACCATTTGGTCCCTGAGAAACGGTTGAAAATGTTTAAATGCCAAAGGAATCTTTCGAGGTCAGAGGCTTTCTGCACTGCTGGTGTGGAGGAGGGATGGAGAGGATCTCCACCATCACCACCACCAGTGCAGAGGGGAGAGCTGAACTTGCAGGGGAAGGTTTGATCCTGCCCACCCCACCCACAGCCAAGGTGGTTTCTGGACTCTTTTTTCCTCCCAGATTATTTTTGACTGCTGCCAAATGGGTTTGCCAAATGGTTTCTCACTGGTAGCCTGAAATGGTGGTCAGGCTGTTGAAGCTCCAGGTGTCCCAGCTGAGAACGCAGGAGGTTGTCTCTCCTGTGATCAGCATCCCCAAGCTCTTGGCGTTTTACAGCCAGCACCAAGACAAAAGGGTTTTGCATCAATCCCCCAAGATCTTCCCTCACTGCCTCTGAAGCAGGCTTAAAATCTGTTTGTTCAGGTGCTTGTGACTCCTCCAGCCTCCAAGAGTCCTGGCAGACACTGAAGATCTTCCCTTTTTAATTTTCCCTTTTATTCCTCTTCTTTTTCTTTTTTTCACCTTTTTTTTTTTCCTTTTTTTTTTTTTTTTTACCCTTGGAGTGCCCTAATTATACAGAGCATTGATTTTACAATGCATTCATGGATTGATTGTACTGCCATGCTCCTCCCACAGGAAACAGCTTGCACACGAGCACTTTTTGATCTCTCCAAAGTATTCCCTAAGGTGAATCAATGGCTCTTGCATCTTGTCTCTTGCTTTAGTCTAGGGGAAGCTGGAGATGTCTTGCTGCTGAAATGAGCTTCAAGAAAAATATCGGAAGGCAGAAAAAGAGAAGGAAAGTGATTCACTTCTTCCTGCCCAAAAAAGATTGTCTCATGTACAGCAAAATATGTTCTTGTTAGCATAATGTTCTCACGCAGCTCAGCCAACTGCAGTCGTGGAGAACACACGGGAACTTCCATATAATTATCTTTAATAAACTGGCCAAGATAAAAGTAATGATATCTTAAGAAACAGAGTGCATAATAAAATATATATCTATATAAAAGCCTATCTATATCTATGAAATGACATGCTAAAATGAGGAGAAAGAGGCAATTTATGTGTTTTATGGCTTTGGCACCTCTGTAACAGTAATCTTGGATACAACACTGTTAACCAGACCAAACTTTTTAAAAGAGACCATCTCTTTTAGCCTAAATGGAGGGAATTAGCTCCTGTTCTAGTGATTCCCTGTGAACAGGGTAATGGATTAGACTCAGATTCAGGCTGAAGGCTCTAATCCCTGTGTTTTAATGATTGTACCTGCCACCAGCCACAGCCACAGCCTTGTTCCAACCCCCAAATCCACGGAAATTCCCAGGAACGTCCAACCCTTTTCACATCCAATGCAACCAGATTTAGCAAAAGAAAAAAAAAAAAACCTTGACCTTGAGAAATTCTTCCCAAATTATGGATTAATTCAGAATTAGCACTGAGGCTTTTGCTGGACATCGGAGGGGCGATTCCTGCTGCCAAAAGCTTTCTCCAAAGGGTTTGATTTCCTCTTAGGTTAATCCTGGCGAGTGCTGTCCTGCCCATTAGGATGCTCGGTATTAATTTCAATCTGCACAGGGTTCATTTCAGCGGGCTCTGCTGAGAGCTCTGCTGATTGCAGTGCTTAATTACCAGCTGAGTATCATCTCTTTAGCATGTGGTGGCATCATGCCAGCCCCTGAGGGGTCTTGAGCCCTGAGTAGGACCCCAGAGCACTCGGGGATCTGAATTCTGTCCCAGCGCCACTGCCCCTGCCAAAACTGACCATAAGTTTTGTGCTTCCCTTTACTCAGCAATTTCCCGAGGAAAAGCTGGTAGGGTGGAGAGGAGGAGGCAGATTCCTCTTGTTCAGCAGCTCGCCAGGGTCCAGCCCAGAGCTGGAGGATGCCAAATAGCAATTTTTAATCTGGGTCTGCCCAAGGTTATGATGCTCTGCCCACCCCTCCCTGCCATGCTGCCTCCAAACCCTGCATTGCAGCACAGCGTTGGGTTTCTCCATCAGTTTTCAGGAACACGAACACCCACCCTTGGAGCACTGCTGTGCAGGTGTGTAGGTGCATGCAGAACGTGCTGTTATTTGTAATATATATATATATATGCATATGAAATATAAAAGCAGGTTATTTCTTACTTGGCGTGCTGAAGGCTCTGATTGCTGGGTTATATGAAATATTTAGATCATGCACAAGAGATAACTCACAAGATATAATGTCGATGTACGATGGGAAGCTAGTCTTTATTATCACAGGTGTAAATTTTCACACCTCTGTTATCAATTTTGCAATTATAACTGGGTTTCCCGGTAAAGTAATTTACTACTCACTACCATATAGGATGAAGAAAATGATCATTTATCTGCCTTCAACTCAATTAAATATTCATCGTTCCCCAAAAAAGGGGGGGAGAGGTTTTAAATCACTTCCAAACTGTTCTCCAGATTTATTTTTTTTTAAAGAAGAAGAAGTCTGCCTTATAAAAAGCATAGATTTGATGCAAAAAAGACAATAGGAGCCTAATACATCCAGGGATGCGGCAGAGATTTGGCTCATCAGTCATTTGTGTTATGGGAGTCCAAAACAGTAATAAAATCAACACAAATCCAACTTCACTACGAGAAGAGAGGCTGATTCTTGAGTCAGATGAAAGCAGCATCATTCCAGCTCTGATTAAAGCAAGCAAGTTGTGCTTGTAGAGAGGAGACCATAACAAAGTTTGTTCTTGCTTGTGGTTTTCAGCACTGAGCAAACATTGCTCATTTTTGCCTCCTTTGGTGACTCAGTCTTTCATACAAGAAATTTGAGATTACTTTGCAGGTAGACAATTTTGGTGTTTGGGTGCAAAAAAACCCTCGTCTCAACCAGCATTAATTCTTCAGGAGCTTCAGCCTCAGCACCTTTCTCCTCCTGTCCTGTTTTTCTCCTGCCCTGCCTCTGCTCTGTCAAGCCTTCCATCATTCAATCTGTGATGTCTCGTGGCTCCAAACACGCTCCTGTTGTTGGCTAATTCTCAGTGAGACTTTTATTCCAAAGGCTTCTCCAACAGCCTGATTATATAATAACAGCTTGCTCATTACCCCGAATATAAATAGTTGAAGTATCCCCCGAGAATGGACACAGCTGGTGGAACTTCCCATATTAGCACTGCATTAATATTTATGGCAGCACTGTGTAAGTATGCAAAATATTGGCATCCCTCCATGCAAAAGTTTACACATCTGTCATTAATGACTCTGCCCCAACATCACAGGCAGGTCAGGGAGCGGCAGAGGGGAGCCTGAATCCCGGCTGAAATTCCGATGAGGCAGCTCCAGCTCTCAGCCAGCATCATTTTCTCTGTAGCTCAGTCACCCCTCAGTATCCGGGAGGGGTGACAGTGCCCTCGTCCCATCGGTGCCCCCGCGCTCCCTGGGGCCACCAGCTGATTTACTGGGGTTTGTTTTGGCTTATGAAGTGAAATATTAAAGGACGTGAGGAGAACCAGCTAATTGTACATATAACCTTTAAGATGTCTCGGACAGGATTCCAGCCTTCACCTCGGGCTATAAAGAGAAAGTAATGGGGCCATAAACACACGTTTAAGTGTGCCTTTAAAGTTTAAGGAGAGTTTAATTGCGGGCGCTGGGATGCCTGGGAGCAGGCCCGGGCACAGGTAGTGTTTCCCCGGGAGACACTGAGGGAGGGCCAGGCTCAGCACCGAGCTCTGAGACTTTGCCTGCCCCGAGGGGAATTGGTTTGTGCTAATAAATGTCCCAGCTGCAGGTCAGATTGTAAATGAAAGTGATATTTAATGGCCCAGATCTTCCACTGGTGTAAAGCAGGCCTGTGTGCCGCTCGCACAGGCTCTGGCTTGGTTTAAATCCGGGTGTTATCGACCTGTGGGAATGACTTTGGGAAGGACTTTGGAGCCTGCTGCTGGTTTATAACACTCCCAAGGATGGAGCAGTTGCAGGGAGCCAGTCCCTCTGGGTTCACAGCAGCCTGAGCAGACCCACAAGAACCCCCTGGTGCCAGGATGCTCCCCCCAGGCCGGACCCAGCACCCTGCATCCTGGGAAAAGGAAAATGGGAGAGATGGAAGGGGAGATTATTTTTTTCCCCCTCATGGTGTGACTCTTAGTCCTGCAGATCAAAACACAGAAGAATCTGTGGCCGTCTGCAGAGCTGGTAGAGTGCCCCGGGAGGGCTGTGCTGGGCAGCAGTGGGTGCCCTTGGGGATGTCACAGGCAGCAACAGAGAGCTGTCCCCAGCCTTGTCAAGGCAGTGGCATGCAGCAAAGCATCAAGAAGCAGGGGCTGGGCAGGCTCAGTGACGGCTGCACACACAATGGTGCAGAGCAGGGATCACACAAACTGCTGGTTTTTTACTTTTATTGAATCTAGAAAAAGCTGCCATTGAGGGGAAGCAGAGTAAGAGAAAGCAGAACAAAATCCAGAACGCTTTTAACAACCACTCATCCGTGAACACCTTGGGCCTCCAGTTTGTCTTTCGCAGCCTCTTTGGAGGCCTGGCTGCAACAAACTCCCACTTGACAACCATCTGATGAACCCTGAGACCCTGATAACCCTGTCTGACCCCTAAAGGGGGACATGCAGACATCAATGACATGTCTGATGGAGCTGCAGCAGGACCACCAGCTGAACTGCCCTCCCAGAGGTCGTGGTGTGGTTGGAGAATGGAACACTCCAGCTGTGTTCCCAAGCTGGTGTCCCACCCAAGCTGCTGCGACACCACAATGCAGCTCTGAGCTCAGCCTTGCTGTTCTGCAGTTCCTCAGGCAGTGATGGGGGTTTGCTCTGCACCAAAATCTTCACATTTTTCAGAAGGATGGATATCAACTACGCAGCAAGTGGAGGCCAGCTGGTGGTCAGCTGCAGGTCTGTGAAGTGTCAAAGGAACAGACATCATCCATCAGTCAATTCCACATTCCCCTCGGAGCCAGCATCGATGGAGCAATGGACAGTCTGCTGCCACCACTACAGACAGCACAGAGCGTCTCCACCTTGGGAACATGGGGAGACACCTATCGAACAATAAATATTTGGGGAGAATATCTCACAGAAAGGTGGAGGTGCAGCCTGTGCACTCACAGACTGTCCCAAGGTCTCTCGAAGTGCAGAGTGATGCAGGATGCAGGTGATGTGACCCTGCACTGGGACAGGGAGGTGACAGCCACCCAACCCCAGGAACCTCTGTCCTCTCTGGGGCTCTGTGTAAAATTAATTGATAAAGCATAATCGCTGTATCAATGCCTTTTTTAGAAAAGATAAAGTACACTTCAAAGCTAATTTAGGCCTGCAGACAAATGGCTTAAAGAAGAGCTACTGTACTGAAAAATGGCCGTGTCATTTTTTCCCCAAATCATAGTTTCAATGCACACAGCCTCAGCCTGACATTCTGAATTATGGCTTTTATTAAACATTAGTAATAGAGTGCACTTAAATCATGGTTTCCCTGTAAAAGAGAGATGTGTTCGACTCAGATCTGCACATTTTAATGCCATATTTCTTCCTTTTACTCTCCCCGCAAGATAAATTTACTTACTCCACAAAAATGTTTTGCTGAAAAGAATAATTCATCCTTCAGTGTCCATCTAATGCACCTTGTGAGTAATGTGAAACGATGCAAAAATTACAATGCACCGGCCATGCCTGGAATGCTTAGATGCCTCCGAGTTAGAGGTTATGCACACAGAGTATTGAAATTAGATTTAACAACTATCATCTTTTACAATGTTGCCTTGATGATTTTTTTTCCCCTTTTATAGCTCTGATCAGATGCCTTCTGAATACATTGCCGGTAACAAACCTCACAGTCTGCTGCTCTGCAAGCCCTGCTCAGCTCTGAGCCAGGTTGCCAATAACTGCTTTTATTTTTTTTTTTTTTACTAAGTGAGAATATTTGTAGGCACAATTTGCTCTAGCAGGCGAAATTCAGATTATATTTTTACTCCGTGAGTAGATCAAAAATAAGTTGTGGCGTAACCAGACAGCTGTGGAAATAGCATCCTCTAGGTACCAGTTTTTGCTGTGCTGAGCCCCCGGTCCTGGCAGAGTGAGGGCATACCTGTGCCCTCTGGCTGGGCACCCTGGGAGAGCTCTGCATCCTCAGCACAGGGTGAATGGGCCACGGGCTCCATCCCAGCACATGTCCCCAGCCCTGGCACGAGCACCAGGCGCAGCACCTCGCCCTGACTCAAATTCCGGGTCCAGCCATCCTCTCTGGGTACACACAGGCAGAGCCAGCCCCTGCAATGTGACCTTTGTTTGAAGGACAGCTACTGTACCATTGAATCAATGTCCCTCTGCCAGGAGCTCTGCATTGGAGCTGCATTGCAGTGTCAGCAGCGGGGCTGCTCCAGCTCCAGCTCTCACCTGAATGCACCGTGACCCACCGACACTCTGGGGAGTGTGGTGCCACAGCCCTGCACCGGTGCTTGAGGGGGACAACGGGTTTGGAGAGTGCCAAGCACCTATCGACATTGGGGATGTGGATTTGCTGAAAATTTGATGCTGTTAACTCGGTGTGGAGTTGGACTAACAGGGAGAAGATGGTGTTTAGAAAGCACTGCAAATATTTTGCTTTATTTATTGGTTGCATGGTAGGGATATTAACTGATTGGTCCCCCAGGATCCCTCCAATGTTGGTAACAGAAGGAGTATCCCTCACTTTTGTCAGTTCCAGGTCTCTGGGGTAGGAGCAAACACCATTCTCAGCAGCCGACCCTTGGGATTTCCCAACCCTGGAATTCACACTAACACACTACAGGAATATTTATGATTTATGGGGGTTTTTTGTATTGGTACCTGGGACTCCCAGCAGGGTTATGATCCCATTATACAGAGCCAATAGGAAAACCAGTCTTGTAGAGTGTTTGCAAGAGAGCTATAAAAATGTGACTAAGAGAAGCAACTTCATCTATCCCACACAGCAGTTTAGCACTGCAATTTCTAATGGCACCTCTATCAGCTCAGAGTCTCACAGATACACAGTCTCAGAGAAAAGGGTTGTCTGAGTTAGCTGCTCTAGGACGAGTCCCCAAAGAGCATGTAAAGACTTCTCAGTTTGACCTGCTGAACTGAACTTGTTATTAAGACCTAAAATTATTGCTGTGCTATTGCTGTTTGGTGGATGACAACAGGAAAATCGCTGGATGATGGACATTGGCAATGACTTTATCGATAGCTTGGTGACTTTGGCTGTCTTCACTGTGATCCCTTCCACTGAACTTCAGTTCCATTCAAATTTCCTCTCAAAGAGCATAAATGCTTCCAAACTGAAGTGAAAAACCTCCAGCACATTAGCTAATAGCACATCAGAGGAAGTGCCTGGCTGCGACTGTAACCTCAGTAGGCATCTTTACATGGGAGGACGTAAACTGTCTCTGAATTATTTATTGAACCAAAGTCATCAAATTGGACAATTAACCTTGAAAACTTAATTTAAGCACCATAAAAGAAACATCTCCTGAAAAACGTGTCCTTCATAAAAGCCAGAAGCACAAACTGTAGCGGATTCTGCCATGGTCCGTTGCAGGAACTGGGAACTTCAGCGGGTTTGTCCCTGAGGAGGGATTAGTGCTGGAGGTGACTTGCCAGAAACACAGGAATTTGGAGAGCGGAGCACAGCATCCCTGGAGCTGAGTGCTGCTCCAAAGGATGCTCCTCCATCACCAGGGCTGCAGAGGGGTCCTGGGCAGGCACAGGCTCTGTCTGCCCTGCACAGCCCCAAACCCCACAGCTGTTCCCGAGTCCTTCATTTCCCCACAGGGACGGAGACAACACAGGCACGCAGCGAAGTGATGGAGCTGGAGGCTGTCAGGTGTCTTCACTCCTTTCTCTAAAAGCATCGGAGTAGTGGAGTTGTTCCAAAGGATTTTACCAGACAAAGGATTTTACCCAGCCTGGAAACCCTTTAGAAGCAAAAGGCAGTTTCCCTCCCCAGTCCCCTCTGCTGTGGATGAGCTCCTGCTACAGGTTGGTGTCTGCTGCGCTCTTCTGACACCACTAAATGAGGGAAGCTGCAGAAGGCTTCAGCAATTTATTCTGTTTAATTTCCTCCACAAAGGTGTTTTATCCTCACTAATAAAAAGAGTGGAACTTGATCATTTCTAAAATATTGTCCCTTCTAAATCTTTATGGCTCAAAGTGGACTGAGATCATTAGAAGTTACTTTATGTGCAGCTCAATCAGCTCCAAAGGGCTATCTCAGTCACTCCGTGCTTGCTGAGAGCAGATCCCATTTCCCAGAGGCAAAAGGACAATACTTAATCACTTCCTCACTTGTTAGGTGTTTTAACAAGTTGTATTAAGCTTCATCAGTTGGAGCTTTCATGCCGGATTAAAAATGACAGTTCACTTCTCTGTTATTATAGGACATCATTTGTTTTCTTTTATTTTGCTGGGCACTTGCATGCCACTGTAATTTCACATGAAAATATATGACTGATGTCACCCAGAAGTAATTAGGTTTTAAAAGCCTTGATTGCAATAGACACGGACGTTACGGCTTTATGGTGCCACTGCTTTGCCATCCACTTTATGGCTGTTGATTCTGCAAGTATTTCATAGATCTGTCAATAGGAATAAGTTAGCTGATGTTGACTGGAACTATTAATCAGAAGGAAGGAAAATATACATTTTTATTCCTGCACTCAGACTTGATAGCTCAGTAAAAGTCTCCCTACCCAGCTTCGCAACACTCCAGGGTTCCCTCACCACTGAAATTAGAAAGATGCAGGGAAATCCTGGGCTCCTCCAGACTTAAAAACAAATTGTTTTAACACACTGTGTTGGAGAGACCTGTTCTTTGCCACTGTATACGTATATTGTATTTTAATGCACAGGGAAGAACACATTTAATTGTTCTAGCCTTCCAATAATATTTTATAGGGATCCATCTGATTCCAGTAAGGGAGGGATGGAGCTGTTGCCTTCCCACTGTGCTCTAGGCAGAAAGTGGGTCAGAGTCAAGAGCTCAGAGGGTTGCATTTACACCTCAAAACTCAGCTCTGGTAGTGTGGAATTAGACCACTCATGTTAAAATGCATTTCTGTGGTCATGACAAATCTAGGAACCTTCTGGTGTGGTGGCCAGCGGGGAAACAGAGAGGAATACAGGGAGGTGAGATCCTGGTACTGCTGCAGGTGAGTGCACAGCATCCCTTGACCTCAGTGGGACTGGGAATTTGCCCAGCCAGCTAAATGCTGATTTAGGTTTCAGAAAGACTGCAAAGCTTGGGAAACCAGGGAGGATTATTTAAGAGAATTTGTGTGCAGCCCAGCAGTCTGAACCATTTCACAGTGACCAAAACCCCTCAGGTTTAGGGTTGTCTGACCACAATAAAGAGTTCAGCTGCTGGTTTCACTTGAGACTTCAAGTTCCTCATTTAAAAAAAAGCTGGTCCCTTTCCACAAAAGCAGAAATTCTAGATATTTGCTTTTAATGGGCCTTTCTTCTGATGTCACCTCGCTGATGAGGTGCTGCTGTAACGGCAGTGAAGGTGCCCTTGGGTAAGGCAGAGCCAGACCATTCCCACTGCTCACTCTGAAAGCCAGCCCCACAAAATGGATGTGCTGGGACCTATCCCAGTCCATAAGAATGTCACCTCTCCCTGGTTACATCAACCTTTTAATCAAATCTTGGGCGAATGTCCCAGGTGGCAAGAATGGACTTTGCTGTGCCAAGAACAGAAAGTCCATTCCAGAATCGGGGACTTGATCCCACCCAGTTCAGTCCAAAACACATTGGCTATAGCTTCAAAACCCCTTGAGTCCAGCAAAGTGTGGAAAAGTGGAGCTTTTCTCTGGATTGCTGCACTGTCCTCGCTTTTCCAGAGCTGAAGCCATACCCAGAGACCGACCACACCATCCTTGGGAGGTTCAGCCATCCAGGAAGCACCAGGAAAGTTTGTGGGTTCAGGTGCCAGCTCCTGTGCTCTAGATAAAGCAATGAGGAGACTTCTGTCTGCTCGTGTTTAATGGAAAAGGGATTTCTCCTGCACTGTTGCTTTCATGAAATATCCCTGTGATATTCGATGGTCCCAAGGATTTCACCATGCAGGGAAGGCATCTCCTGGCTTTTCCACATAAAGTGCTGTGTCTGTCTTTCATCTGCCCTGAAGAATCTTCCGCTCGACCCCTGATTAAAATATGGGCTGCTTTACACTTTCCTTTTCCTTTTTTATTTTTTTTCCTCCGCCAGAAGAAAATTCTAGACAGCAAGCACAGGAAGAAAAAAGGCTGAATTGCCAGCAGATAAGCCCAATTTCACTTGACCCTTGAGCTCTATCGGTCACTCCTAACAATGGGATGTACTCTTATCTCAGCACACCACTTAACACCCATTAATGCTTTGGGGAGTTAGTCCAGCTCTTTAAGATCCCCATGTAAGGATTTATTTCAAACACTGAGATGAGTGGGATGACTGCCTTTAGCAGCTGCAATCTGAAGTGCTGGTCTGTCCTGCTCAGTACTCTGTTCACTGTAAAGCTTTAACCCAGTGGATTAAGGACCTGTAAGAAAAAAAAATCACTTAGAGCAGATTTGCAGCTGGTTTGAGTTGGGAAAGCTCCTGCAGTACACACTGGTACCAGTTCTCTTACTGGGGGGGCATTGGCACTGCTCCACAAATTAATTCATCCAGGTTCATTGCCTGATGGTTGTGTTGGCTTATATGAGAGGAAAGTCTGGTTCCCCACCGACTCTGGAAACCAATCCTGAATTTGCATGCGAATTCTGGAAGTTTTTGCTGGGAATTTGAAGTTTCTCTGAGTTGTCTCCATTTATTTTCATTCTGCTGGACCGGCATAAAAATTCAGGCTGTACTAAAAAGAAAAACTTGTAAAATTATTTACTCATCTAATTATCCTGAAATAGTTTAAAATCAGATTAAATTAAACTTTGCTGCAAACTTTTCTCTGTTCAGAAATCTCCAAGGAGCGTTGAGACAGATGCACTGGCTTTTCAACCTCTTACAAGTTTGTTTGCCACTACTGGGCAGAATTAAGAACTTCAGTGCAAGTGTGAAATTTTGACTTTATAACAGAAACAAAATTAAATAGAGATATAAAATGGAGCAGCCTTCCCATATCCCTGATTACAGTGATTCCAGCCACAATTTGGGTCAATACAACTGCCTTCAACAGACCCTTCTCAAGGAAGGATGGGCATCAGCTGAGAGCTCCAATGCTGCTGGAGAAGGGTTCCCAGACTGACAGCAAAAATTACTAAATCCTTGTGGAGGAACGGTGGGAAAATCGGCTGAGACGATTGAAAAGAAAAAATTACACAGTGAAAATAAAAATAATAATTAAAATTTTTCTTACCGATCGGGTTGGAGTAGAAGAGCCTGAAAATTGCAGAAATGAGCTCATCTCTACTCCATCTGTATCGGTAGGACCTGTAAGTGTCCCAGTCACTGGGCCCAGTCAAAATTTGGAACAACTCCCTTCATATTTCCAACTGGTCTTAAGTTTCTCATGGATTTTGATTGAATGCAATATCTGACTTCAGCAAAGTGTGTTTTCTTTCTAAAACGCTTTTAGCCCTGATTCATAACTGGTAGGAAAAAATAATCTATGGAATGAAATATGCCGAGGGTTTTAAGCAAATATTTAGGCAAAAAGCAGCTGGTAAATCTCTAATGAATGGCTGGATGTAGAGCTAACACATAATTCATGGCATGCCAGCCAGAAGGGCCTAATCCATCTCGTCTGCTCCTAACTCCTCATGACATCCCGGGAGCTGGGGCTGCACTGGGAGCACCCAGGGCAGGCAGCAGGGAAGGAGGTGCTTCCACAGGCCTTTCCCTGTCAGTGTTGGGCTCTGGAGACAGAAGGTTGTTCAGGATTATTTTCTCTGGTTCAGCTTCTCCTGCCCTGGTTTCAAGGACAGGCTGTTGTATGGGGGGACTCAGGTGACAGCGGTTTGAAAGGACAAGCTGATCACCCTTGGCAGATGTCATCTCTGCTACACCCACCCATGCACTCCCATTCCTCTCCACACACGAGAGCTTAATAAAATCCCACATATCCTGTAAAGAACCCCATTTTCCCCTTTACTTTAGTAACACTTTAAAATAATGGGACATTGATACTGCATTACGAAGCAATTCCCTTGGATGGATCCATGGCACGGTCCTTATCAAGTGAGTTCACGGTGATTTACGTTATCATGGTGATTTTGCATCTTGTTTATTACCTTCCAGAGATCACTTTGCAGTGATTTTTAAGGTGGCATGGAAATTACCACCTGAACTGTCTTCTAAATCAATGAAGCCTTTTCCTGCCTGATAATAAAGCTCTCTTATGGTTTTCAATGAGCAGATATTAGCTAATGCTTAATTACTGTGGAGGGGCAGGTACTAAGCACAGGAGAGTCAACAGCATTAATTAAACTCTGAGAGTAAAAATAAATCAGGAGGTACAATAAGGGGGGACATCAAGGAGTGAAATGCTCACCTCTGGCTTTGCCTTGAGGGGACACCAGGGTCTCACTGTGACATCTCAGCCCTTTGGTATTTCACGGACACCTTTCTCCTGTGAAGATGTTGTTGACTCAGCCCATTACGGCCTAAAATCCCTCAGTGCCTGGGGTGCCACTCCTGCCACAGGGCTGGGATTCTCTTCATTGATTCCTGCCACAATTTCCCACTGATTTTCAAGAATCAAGCTGCAATCAGTGCTGGAAGTTTCGTATAAATGCATCAGAGGTGACAACCAGGGCAGGTCTGTGATGGAACATGTCCTGGCCATCCTCAGCACGCAGCTCGTGCCAACAGCAGGAGGAGGAGACAAAACCCACGCTGCTCCCCCCATCCCTGCCCGTGCAATGGCCCACCAGCATCCAAACTCTCTCTCCTCCATGGAAACCAGTCACCTTGTCCTCTTCAGACTAAAAAATTACATCTGTCGTGCCCAGCATTCCACAAATCACAGCTGGTCCTTTCAGAGGATCCCCAAAAGCTCAATGCTGTCATCTTTCTCCCTGCTTTCTCACAAGGAGGCTTTAAAGAAACACATTTTCCAAATTTTCCCTGCTAAAGGATGCAATTTAATATGAGACTGGGGACTCGACTTCTTTTGTCACAGGACTCTTGGAAACGGTGTTGGCTGGTGGTTTGGGCACAAGTAAATGGCAGGAAAAAGAGGGGCAGGTGTGAGATGGAAAAATTTCCCTACACCTGGGTAAAAAAATCCCAGGTTTTGGGCAGAGGAGCAGAGGCACAGGCTGGCCACTGCAGGCTCAACAGCTGCCTTCTACTGGCAGAGTCAATCTCCCAAGCCACTGCCAGCCTGCACGTCCTTTTGGATATCATCCTTTGCAGCAACACATAACCAAAGATGAATTACAACAGAAGAGTTGAGGGGTTTTTTTTACCAAAACATGCTGAACTCACAAAAATCCAGCACTAGCAATAAATTCTCAGCATAATCTTAAGAACAGGATGTTTAAACGTGACCAATACTCCACAAAGAGCATGTTCTAACTCTTGTCTGACGCCTGCGTTGCTTCCACTTCTGAGCAGCTTTATTTTCATTCCCCAGAGGAGTTGCATATAAAATAGATCATTCCAGTGTTACTCCATAATACGTTCTTATAACTGATACATTGTGTAAATAAAATGCAACATTAATAAAAATGGTTGGTGTCTATCTCCGGCTCTAATTTGAATTCTTACAGGCAGGAAAAAAACCCCAAACCTCCTGGAAGTGATGCTAACAAATTTCACAAACAAGGCAATGAGAAAATGTGAGCACTCCAGGAGAAGGTGGCCACATGGCCAATAAATCCTCTTCCTTAAGCCAACTAGTTATTGTCTATAACATTCATAAAACTCTTTGCACAGAAGACCCTTCGTGATGAAATAAACCATCAATCTCCACCGCATTACTATTCATTTTCCGTGTGTGCTGAGAGCAAATGTCATTCAAGGCATTACAGTTCTCTCCAACTATATTAAAATACATAGTCTGATGTTATATCTTTTCGAGCCTCTCTGTTCATAAATTGTCGCTGCTGATTGGAACATAAAACATATTTTATAACGCCATAAAGCCCCAGAAGATACAAGATCACTCATGTTTGTCTTTATAGCTCCATGTGTAGGACTTCGAGATGCTAAAGCATTGTGTATTTCATAACAGCAATGGCCAGGGCCCTGTGGAGAGGAAGTCTTAGACATTTCCATAAAACATTATTACCGTATTCCTTGATGACTGAAGCACCTCTGTGCACAGAGCCTGAGCCCTTAACTTATGGACTGTAAACGGATGAGTTTTCCCAATAAATCAGCTTTGTTTAGGAGCAGAGTTATCCTGCCCAACACTTAGCTTTGAATGTTATCTCCAGGTGTCAGGGTAATGATGACTTTTTTCATTCCTCCATTTTTCTTTTCTTCCTGATATGGCTAAGAAAACTTCCTTTCTAGAGATAAGTCCCCTGAGAAGTTAGTGAGATATTTCAACATATTAGGGAATTAGATCAGCTTCTCAGTGATGTTCTGTGGCTCCATCAGACCTGCTATTTCTGGATCCTCTTCGGGGAGCCACAGCTATCACCTTCCAATGCACTGAGATGCTTCTGTGTGGAAGGAAAGTTCCTGCCACCATCTCCTGCAATCCCTGCCCTTATTCATGCCTTTTACACCCTGTTTACTGCACTAGAGCAGTGTCAGGTCACAAATCAGTGCCCAGAAACACCAGGGTGGGGGCAAAGGCTGGGTTTGGACTTGAGGTTTACTGCAGCACCTGATGGATTCAGGGACGACACTGCAGGGAGATGGATGCTGAATCTCATCCTGTCCATCCCCAAAGTATCTGAAGGGTGGCATTTTGGGTGGAAAGGAAAGAAAAGAAAGACCAAAAAAAAAAAAGGGGATGAAGGCTGCTGGCTGGCAAACAGACTAATTTGTCAAGAGAGTAGACAAACCCTTACAGTCTCCAGATAGCCAAGCTCTCAATATGAGAGCAGGGACACAACCTCATTCTTCTCTCAGGAAAAGGCCCAGGAGGTGATAGAAGCCCAAATACTCCATAATATCTGAACCTTGGGACAGGCAGGCATAGGCACAACCTGCTCTGGCTCCAGCATCCCAGACAGATTTGCGTGAGGATCCCAGCAGCTCTGCTGATCCAGCAGCTGGGCAGGACACCCTCATCCCATGTGCCGCAGAGCTAAAGCCTTGGTATTCCAGTGGTTTCCTCTCTGCAGAAAGCCGTGCAGTATTTCCACCCCTTTAAAGGTCTATAAGAGGTCTCATCAAAGCCAGGTATAGTTTATATTGCAGATGGCTGCTGACATGATATAATCCACACTAACAGGCAGGCTGTTAAAGGTCAGAGTCTCACTTCACTTCTGTTATTAGCTTTGATGTTGGGAAGATGCTGAATTCCCTCCGTGTCTTTTTCTTTTAGAGGGAGAAAAGACACTGTTTCCTGTCAGGCTCTTCATCAACATAATTGGTGGCTTCTCTGGAATCGCCCCTTTGCTCTAAAAAGCGCTGTAAATCAGCTGTAGGAAGCCTGGTCTTTGAAAAATCCTCGAGCGGAAGAGGAACACGAGCAGCAGTTTGCAGGATCGGCTCCATGTCTGTGCCAGATGTGTGCAGCAGGCAGGGGAGGCTGGAACCTTCCTCATCCTGCGTCCCTAAGCTGGAAAAACTGGTCACAGCTCTAGGACATGAGCATACCAGAGCCCTGGAAACTTTGGGGAGCCCCCCAGGAGGTGCTGCAGGCTCCAGATCCGGATGGAATCTTCAGCTCCATGCGCTGCTTCCATGCACAGCGGAGATGCTGCTCCCAGCATGTGCGTGCCAGGTTGTAGCGTGGCTGCTCCGCACAACCCCAGCCTGCTCCAGAGCCTCGCAGGTCCCTGGGGGAGCAGAGAGAACTCCCGGCCATCCAGGCTGTGCAGCCGACCCGCAGCACTGAACCACACCGGCAAATATTCCTGGGAGCAGTCTGAGCGAAGCGAGGTGCAATAAAGGGTTTCAGGGACTGAAGCGCCAGGGCTGCTGTCCTTGGAGCCCACGCAGGGCTGCATCCTCCCCGACCCCCCATCCCACCCCCTGGATCCCACTCAGCAGGATGGAGGCAGCAGAGTGGGAATCCTCAGCCCTGTCTGCCACCCCCTTTCTAAACAGGACCCCAAAAGCAGCTTCTGCTGCCGAGTCCCTTATTCAGAAATAACACCGACATTACCCCAGCTTCCAGCTTCCAGCTCACTGGGGGCTCCGGCTCCTGGAAATATTTCTCATCTAATCTCAAGCAAGAGACATTATTGCCATCACCAAGTCCTTGGAAAGCCCCTGCTGACCTTGACCACTGCCCTGTGCGGACCCCAAAGCCCTCCCCGGCCTGGGCACGGCAGAGGGAGGCAGGGGCTGCCGGGCTGGTGCCACGCTCGGCTCTCTGATCTCAGCAATAGTGAGGCTTTGCCTGAAGATGGCACTACAGAATGGCTGGGGCGAGCGAGCGGCACCGGTGCGAGCAATCCAGCGCTGACCGCCCAACAATCCCAGCTCCTATTCCCCATAAAATGCGCGTCCATCTGCCGTCCCCTGCCTGGTTGGGGTCTGCTGGGGGGGAAGGACGGCAGAGGTCACTGTGTGCCCGACTGACACAAACCCCAAATCCTCGGGACAAAGCTGAGCTCTCCCTGTTCCCTGCAAAACTCGGGCTTCCCGAAGCAAAATAGGCCTCTTGCTTTCCGTGTTCGTGAGTTTCATCCGTCTTGCTCCTGACTTGCTGAAACCGCAGCAGCAATTTTACTTTCTCCACATAAACGGCACCGCAGAAGCTCACAGCGTGTACCTGCAGTGCTGAATGACCCTAAACCCTCTCATTCCAGGGCAGCAGTGGGATGGTTATTCCCCCTCTTCTCCTTCCCTGTCCCATGCGAGTAGCTCCATTAAAACAAGCCACAAGAGGAAGGAGTTACCAAACCACCCAGCTTTGCACAGCGAATCGTCTCCTTCCCACTGTACCACTGTGGCTCCCAAATGATCTAAATCCTCAGGCATTAATGCCAAAAATCCCCACGGCCCTGAGGCTGCCCAGGCAGAGATGTTTCGAGAGCACTTTCCTGAGGGTTTCCAGCAGACCCCATGGGCAGCCAGGGGGAAATTCCTGGGCCGAGGGCCAGGATGCAACAGGGAGGGAATGGGGAAAAGTCGGAGATTAATTGATCTTTGTCCGTGAGGGGCCTGGCAGAGGCAGCGTGCCGGGGCACGGGGCAGCTGCCTGGCCAGTGCCACCCGGCTGGTGGCGAGTGAGAGCAGCGAGAGCAGCTCCGCCTTATCACTCGCCATCGCTGCTACCATGTCACACCCTGCGCCTTTGTTTCCAGGCAGGGCAGATAAAGGGCTCGGTGCAGGCCGTGGCTGAGGGTTATGGCCGGGGAAAGCTTAAATCCAAAGGCCTGCTTAAATCCAAAGCGGGAAGCAGGGCTGCTGGAGAAGGATGCTTGCTCCAGGAGGTCACCCCCAGTCCTCCTGCGTCAGGACTTCGACTGCAGGCAGGACAAGCAGGCAGGAGCCCAGCCTGCCAGGCTCAGCTCGAAATCAGTTCACTGGGGAGGGTGAAGAATTGATCTGGACTGTCAGATAAGTGTCTTTCCTGAATATGAGCCTGAGAAGCCATCGCACATGAAACTCATCTCATCCTTGGTTACCAGCACTTTCCTGACCCCTAAATAGGGCTCAGGAAAATGTGGGTCCCAGTCCAGGACTGGCTGTGGCTGCTGTCCATCAGCAGCTGTCACCTCCATGCTGCAGGATGACCACGGGCTCATGTTTGGGGAGTTGGGTGCATTGCTGTCCCTCCCCTCTGCAGCCTGTGCAGAAACATCCCTGAAGTTTAAACAGATATTTCTGATGTATTATGTGAAAAAAGACATTTTTACGACAAGAGTAATGGACCATAATGGGGTTTAATGTCGTTGCAAGCCTGTACACATGGTCTTCCCAATGAAAAGAGCATGTGAGGTATTACCAGAGGACTTCCCAAAGAGGATAAGATATGAGAGGAGAGGATAAACCGCGGTGCCAAGTATCCATATGGCAGCACAGCATTTGTGTTGGAAGCAGAGACAAGCCACAAAGTTCAAAGCTCCAAGCAGAGCTGCTCCAGAGTTCAAGGTCCCTCCAGCTTGATGGCATGATTTTGTTGGCAATAGCTGCAAACTATGCCATGGCACTGGCCTGTGCTCAGCAGGGCAGGGGATTGCCTTCCAGCCCGACCCACGACTGAGTTATAAAGTCCATATTTGAGCCTCTCCAGCAGTTTAGCTCATCACGGTTTCTAAGCCGTTTCTGCATGAGACATGGACAAAGTTAAAGGTGCCACAGTGGGGAGTGGGGCTGCCAGCTCGTGTGGGTCTGAATTCCTTACTTTCCCTAAATCATGTCATCTGCCCGAGCATCCTTCACCAGCTTCCTAACATTTCCCATCCATCTTGGCCGTTGGAAACCCTTTGGATCTCCCTTTTGTTTACAGTGAGTAATGGGCAGGAGTTAACAGAGGTTCCAGAGGAAAAGGTCAGTGTAGTTCAAGCAGCATTAGGAAGAAACTCTCAGCCCCGCTTTGATCTGCAGAGGCTTTAAGCGGTCAATAAGGCAGCGCGGGGAGCAGCAGCGTTGCCCAGATGCCCTCTCGCTGGAGCTGCTCCCAAGGCCCCAGTCCCGGTCCCAGCCCCGCCAGGATGCAATTCCTACCAGTCCCTCGGGGTTTATGGCCGGGGGAGGGCGTGAGTCACCGGCCCCGTGTCTGGCGGTGCCGTGCACGGCTCCCCGGCCGCCGCCGCAGCCTCCCCGCGTGTTTGCGATGGCTGGGGCAGACTGTTTGCTCCTGCCACGTCCAAGGCAATCCAGCAAAAGTTTACAAAGGGCTAGAGCTCAATCGTAAGCTTGTGAAAACACCAGCCCGGGCTCCCTGGCTCTGAGGTTCAAAGTCTGAAGTGTGCCCCGTCGATTTACAAACGTATTTATTTTACGGCTCAATGGGAGTCATTTCACCGAGACCGACCTTCCAAGAAAACGGGGTGAAAGCCCTGGAGCTGGAAAGAGTGGCTGGGACTTTTGCTTTTTAACCTTCAAATGCGTTGGGCTGATGGATCCTGCCCAAGTAGAGCCAATTAATGCAATAGGATGAGGCAGGATGATGTGCTGGAGCAGGGCTGGGTGTGTGGCAGCTCCATTGCCCAGGGTAACACTGGGTCACATACCCAGTGGCTCAGCTGGGACAAGATTTTAAGAGGCATTTCCATCTCCTAGAGGTGGAAAGACCACAGCCCACAGTCCCAAGAAGGGACTTTTCTTTAACAATATACCAGCATAAGCCCTGGTGTTTATATCACCTGAAACGACAAATGCCCTGTATGGATGCTCATTCCATATTCATGATGGCATTTTTTCTGGCTTATCCTAATCCACTTTCGACGTAAAATCAGCTAAAACTTGAAATCAGTAAAATCTGAAAAAGGTGCTGTCATCTTAATAGGGCTGTTTCTGTACAACTTTGGCAGAAAAATTGCATGAGCTCACCCAGCATGAGCAGCCACATTTGCTGTAGACCAAAGACCTGCCCCATCCATGGAATCTCCAGTGCTTTAAGTATCATTTCACCCCACACTGTGCGCACCAGGATCGTAATGGAAAACCCTGTTATCGCTCAGTGATTTCCTCCCCACCCTGCTGCCTGTGTCCCTCCCAGTGCTCACCTTTCAGCTTCTCCTTGCCCGTGCACAACCCCATCCTCAGCCACATTTGCTGTCCTGAATTTCTCCTCTACCTCCATGCCTGTTCTCAACCCACCATCTCGGATGAACATCTCTTCCCTGCCCAGCTTCCTTCCCTTCTCTTTCTCTCCTTGCTTGGCTGTTGCCTTTACCAGCAGGATGCATTTGGAAGAGCTTTTCCTGAATAAGCCCTATAAATGAAGTTGCTCAGTATCATACACGTCTCCTGCTGGTTCCCCAGCAGGTTTCCAGATTAGAGGGGGGGGGGAAAAACTGAAAAGAAATCAAAAGAAACCAGATGCTCAGGGGATTGATTATTCCTGCATGATCCTTTGGATAAATAAAGTGTTTGGAAAGTTCTGAAAACACATTTTGATGCTGGGAACTAATTTATAAAAAGCAGAGGGCGGGAATAGATATGGGTTCAGGCTTCCCAGATGCCAGGAATTTATGTTAGGTTAGGTTTTCTTGGAGTCAGAGCAGTGCAGAGGGTATGATGGGTACCTACCACCCATGGGCTGTGAGGTTTCCATAGGTGCCTCCAGCAGAATCGTTTTTGGGGTGGGTCAAAGGCAGGAACAGACAGCAGCTCTTGCATTTTCTGTAGGGTCCCATACGAAGGACAGCTGCAGCCTGAGCAGAGCCTCTTTACATCCTCCCCTAATCCGCTCACACCCTCTCGATCTGGTTCAAATAAGTCGGCGGGTTTCTCCCGAGCCCCAGGCAGGGACACACATGTTCCTGGGTGCGGGAGAAGCCTTGGAAACGGGGTCATGAAAGGATATGGCTGGGAGAAACTGCTCATCGGGCAAAATCCAGGGCTGAGCACCCGCCTGGAGCTCACATGGGGTGGCTGAGCAGGAGAGGAGCAGCCACGCTGCCAGCAGCTGCCTGACACGGCTTCTCTTCCCTCCAGAGGCAGCCCAGGGATGGAGGGGAGCGAGAAGCAGGCAGACCCCGGGGTCACTCCCTGCCCAGCTGCCCCCCATCATCCCACCTCCAAGGGCTGGGGGTCCCTGGGCTGGACCCAGCTGGGGCGACCATGGATGCAATCCTGGGAGAGGCAGGACGGTGCCCTGCCCTCCCACAGCACACACAGGAGGGTGCACAGGGGTCTGAAGGCAGCAGGATCACAGATCCAAGGACGCGGGGTTGCTGGAGGAGATAAGCTCTGGAAAAGGTCATTAGCCAGAGAGGTTGGTATTTATCTGGACATGCAAAAAAACTATAGGGAAAACGCTGTTAAGTGACAAGGTAAATATTTCAAGTGGTGCTTCCATTAACTCCACACTCCCTTTACAGATTTTCCTTGGTTCTACTCCTGGACTCAAAGTTGCCTTCAGTGACTTTTTGGTTCTTATCTCCATTCTAAATGTTAAACTCCTTGAGTCAACTGATTCTAATAATTTAGAGTGTTGTTTCAGTGATTTATCAGAGCAATACAAGCCAAAATGAGGGATTATTTGTGAAAGTTTGTTTGAAGCACTTACAGGAAAAAAACCATTTCTGAAAACATGAATGAGATTATTTTTTATGAAGAAAAAAAAAGCGTGTGTAATTTTCAGGAGCTGAAATGAAAGTGTGTCGTTTTTCTGAAGGAGTTTGACAATCAAAAGCTCTGAAATGAATAACCTTGTGGCCCCCAAACAGTATTCCTGCAAATCTTTCTATGCTACTAATAAGTGTTAGCATTTCTATTATATTCACCATTGTGCAAAATGCATTTCTGCCATCAGTACCTTCATTTATATGAGCCTTTTTGTTGTGCTTTCATTGTGGATATATTCAAGCTATTTATTATTACTTGTTTATTTAAAATCACTTTGCTGTGTCGCCTTTATATTTCTTGGCTGCATTCAAAATACATATTTAAATAGTCTGTGTCTCTAAGAGGAATGATATTAATGATAAAACACTCTGTATTCACTCATGTCTCTCCCAGTGAGTTCTTCTGCACGTTTTATAATCTCTTTGTGCTTCCTCACCCTCTTTTGCAAAGGCTTTAATTTCTGTTGCATTATGAAGGGTATAAATACCACAAAGGAGATATTGATATTATTTGTTTATAGGGCACCTCACACATTTACAGCTCAGGTCCAGAGGTTCTCCCACACTACACCTAAGAGAAATGCCAGGTATCTTTAGGGCAAAATTCCCATCTGACTTTATAACAGAGATATTTCTGCTCTGCAATATTTGCTTTTAATGATAACGATTCCAGCTCTGATGATAAAACCCCAAACCTTGCAACAAGTGTTTCTCTTTTTTTTTTCTTTTCCACTACTCCTGGAGTTGTGTGGTTGTGCAATTATCTCAGCTTTTATTTGTTATCATCCTTTATACCTTGTGGCTGCCAAGAAGAGCTTGAAATGGTGAACTCTGATGTTTCAGGCTTTCAAAGGTGTTGAGAAGGGGGAGGTCCCAAGGCAGGGCTCATGTGGCTGAGACAGAGTGAGGGGCCCCTCTCCATGATCCCAGGGGAGGTGTTGGGGTTCTTCTACAACACTGGGGGCTCCTGCCTCCAAAATGGGCAGGAATCTGCTATAGGGTCCAGCTTTGTGCCCCACTCACCCAGCCTTACCCTCTGAGTGCAGCGAGATGTCCACTGAGATCCAGAATCAGTGGGTTCTGCCGGGGTGTTGTCAACCAGAGGGGGTTTTTTTGGCTTAAAATACCTTTAAAGAGGGGTGAGTGCTCGGGGGAGGCTGCAGGATGCCAGTAACACATATGCGTGGATGGGGAAGGTGCACATGTCAGGAGCAAGCAGCCGCAGCTTCCCGAATCATCCCCAGGTTCTGGAGGCTGAAAAGCCCCGAGGAGCATCCCCGAGCCGGGGACAGCCCCACCGTGCTCCTGCCCCACGGTCCCCCCAGGGCCGGCTCGGGGACCCCCCGTCCTCGGCAGCCTGGCAGCGTGACCTGTCAAGAGCAGGGTCAGCTGCGGGTCAGCCCCGAAGAGAGAAAACAGCGATCGCCTCCCGCTTATCAGCGCTCGGGGCGGGCGGACAGACACCCGTGGGGTGGGAGCGGGGCGAGGGCCGCGGGGATGGCCCGAGGGTCAGCCCTGGGTGACCACCTACCCGCTCTGATGGGCGAGCAACAGCTCCAGGCGGATTAATCCCGTTTGGTGCCCAGCTCCAGCATCCTTACAGCTCTGATATAAAGCCAATACACGCTGAGCAACGGCAAGCACCTGCCTCACCCAAAAAAGGCGCTTTTCCAGCCAGAATTATGTCCATTTTCATGCCTGACCCAGGAGAGAGTGAAGCTTTGCTGATGCACAGGATAACCCTATAGAAGGCTCTGAATCCTGCCCGTTTTTATTCTCATGCACCTTGCAACCTGCGACTATTTATATATTCAAGGCTTAAAAGAACAAAGCATATAATCATGTGCTTAACATCAAGGCCGCCAGTAGTTTCCCTGACACTGAAGAAATTATTCCCATGTGGAGCACCGAGTCACAGCCTGCGGCGTTGGGACCCAGGCAAAGCCCTTCCCCAGCCCTGCTCGGAGACATTTTGGGGCAAGTGGGCACAATTTCAGGACAAACAACCCCATCTCGGAGAAGCAGCCTGGGATTTATAGAAAACTCAGTATCATCCAGAGCTTGGGTAAAACAGCTGTCTAAAATTAACGCAAGACTCAGTTTTGGAGGATTTCTCATTTTTCCTGGTTTCTGGTGAACTGCCTCCGTTCCACTTGTCTCTGCAAGAGGCTGTTTCAGTTCTGCACCTCCCCAGTGCCCATGCCCCTCGTGCAGGGCTGCGGTGCCTGTGCTCCATCTCTCTCTATTTTCCATTAGCCCAGCTGATCCAATCTGGGAATAAAAACAGAGGGAAACAGATGGTCCATTGTACAGTCTGCTCCTGCCTGCACCGGCTCCCAACAACCTGGTGCTGGGGCCAGGTCTTGCCTCTTATTTTCCATGTTTCGGGTTAAATGCATGTGGTAAGAGGAATGTGGGCAGGACAGATCATGTTCCTGAGGGGGGGCCACCTCAGTCACCCCCTGATTTGGGATGGTTTTCCTGCTAGAGCTGAAGAAATTGGGTGGAGAAGGTCCCTGGGGCAGGAATGGGTGTCCTTGAGCCAGCAGCCCCTGGGGTGCCTGCAGGTGACCTTTCTGTCAGCCCTATTAATCACTGAGTAACATCTTAGGTGCTACAGCGGCTGGAAAATTCTGAAGTATGATTTTTGGTATCAGTGGATTATGTCTGTCACCCAAAAATAAAAAGGTAATTTTTACACTGGCAAAGAACTGTGTGTCACCATCTTCCCTCCACAACTTTTATTGTACTATATAATAATTTATTGACACGCCATCAGCTTCAGTACCAAACTTTGCCTCCAATTAGCCCAGCTCCATGGAAGTTTCTGTTTCACTTCTGCACAGCAAGCGTTGGCCACATCCAGCACAGCAAACACCAGACACATGCAGCTGGTAGCTCCTAACCCTGCTCCCATTTTCCAAGCATTCTGCCTACCTTAGGAGACAAGAAAAAGCAGAAGGCTGACCCCCAGCATGATGAATTCCTGCTGAGCTTTTTCCCATTAACTTCAGTAAGGGCTTAATCCGGTGGTTTTCAGAAGCTGGGTGGCTGGTGGGGACTTTTGATGGAGGCAGAGGAGAGAAGACAGGGTGTTAACATGTATTTCTGATTAATTATAGTGTTCTCAAGAGTAAGTGAATAATAGTACTGGTCAGAGCCAGGCATCACACGGGTCTCAGCCCTGCAGAGTAAATGGTGTCTGAATTGTGAGTAATGTTGACCTGGCAGAGGCCAGATAAGATACGGATTTTTCATGTCCAGGACTGGACAGAATTCCACATATTGATAACTAAATGCACCAAAATATAGGCAGCACTTAGCATGCAGCTCTTCCTCACTCTCAGAAATCACATTCAGCTGGGTTAGACAGCAGAAGTGCCCAGCAGGGCAGGTAATTCATAAAACAATTAGGAGATTAAATGGCTTCAGTAGCTTCCAGCCTTGCTGCCTGTCTGGTACAAAGAGCATCTTTTCCTGTTAATCTGGTGAGAGCCAGGGGCCAAATCCTGCAGTGTCCAGGAGGAATTTCTGCAGGCACCCCGACAGTTCCCAACTGGAATTACGTTCCTGTGCCACCAGATAAAATCACAACTAAACAAGTGCTGGTGTTAAACAAAATTATGGCAGAGTTGTGGAGAGGATGGGGTTGTCCCTGCACCCTGGGTGTGTTTGGTGACTGAACACTTTCCGTGCACTCTGAGCTAGCACCTTTTATAAATAACTCCTGAATTTACCCATAGCTCTCACAGCCATCTCACTCTCCTATGTTAGAGCTGCCCAGAACAACTAAAAATTCACATAACTGTTTTTCAAAGCACAATAATCTGCCTCAAGTCAGCTGTTCTTGTTTTTAGTCATCTTGAAAACATGAAGATACCCCATTGCTCTGGAAAGAGGCATGAGGAATGCAACAAAATGAATAGTTTGACTTTCGTGGTTTTATTTTGGTATATATTTCATATCTATGTCTCATATCTATATATGATATATATTATTCTATTATTGACCTGTTCAGATGTTTCTCAATGGAAAATGTTCAAAATTTCCAGTTTATGAGCTGTTCTTGGAGGAGACTTGACTTTTTGACACTGATTTGGAATGAAAAATGGTTTGAATAATCCAAGTTTCCTACAGAATATAAACTCCACCTTCCAGCCAGGTCTGGGAATGATAATTTTCCTCTTACTCCAGATTTTCTCACTTATTAAAAAAAAAAATTATAAATGTCATGATATACGCTTGAGTCTCTTACGGTTTTGCCAGGCTAAGTGATAGAGAAATTGCTTCATCCCTTCTGATGGCACTGGTGGAGATGCTGAGAAATGAGCTGTGTTTAATTACATCCTTCTACCAGGAATCTGCTAAAATTCGGGCTGAATGAAAACAAACATTTCCCCAGGAGCTGCACTCAGCACCCACAGCATGGTGGGAACAGGTCCTACACTGCCTCCAGCAATTCTCCCTGGGGATGTCACTCCTGTTTACAGACAGACACTCAGGGGCAGGCAGAGTTAAACCAACCTTAAATATTTCAGCACAGCACATCCACTGCCTTCTCACAAGGTGTCAGAATGAGACATTACTTTAAAAACGGTGATAAAAATACAAAACCAAACAGAAACTTGGGGTCACCCCACCTTTTCAGCGCTGCTCTTTGCAGAGCTTTGCAGACCCCCAGCACTGCACTGGACCATCTGCCCCAAACCTGAGCATTGTAGGAGCTTTCCTGTTACATCAACAGCTTTTGCTGGCTGGTGTTGGATGAATGGGGCAGGTCACAGCTCTCACAGATTCTTTTCAGACTTTGCAAAGTCAGGAAGATTGCGTCTATTCAGTATTAAACATTATCTCCTGCAAACAAGACTTAGGAGCATGTTTAAAAAGCATGAGCTTTAAAAAGCGTGGGCTTTAAAAAGCGTGGGCTTTCCAGCCCAGCACAGCAGCAGCACACGGGGCCACATCAAATTCTTCTTTTATGAATCACGAAATAGACGCTGCTTCAATGCCTATGGATATTTGTAAACCGGGGGCTCTGACTGAAGCCAGCGTTTGACCCCCTCGCGTTCGGGCCGGCCGCGTCCTGGCGTGGCTCGCTGGAGATGCTCTGCCTTGTCACCGGGAGATATGGCACCCAGATGGAATGATCATACTGGCCTCCAAAGGGAAATATTTAACCCAGAGATGTCAATGGAATATAGAAATGATGGTTGAAATCCCAGAAGCCTGCCTTGTTTTTGTCTTTTTCCTTTCATCTAGCACTTTGGGTCATGCCATCACTTATACGCTTCAGCCCAAACAGGCAATTGCTGAGTTAAGAACCTGGAGTTCAAAGTGAACCATAAACCTTAGTCTATAAGATAAATCATACAAATTACTTTACAGAAATAAATAGAACATTTTGGAGAGAGGTTATCTTCTTGCCTTCAGTTTACATCTCTAATGACTGTAAGTTCACAAATGCATTCTGTCAAGAATATAAACATTGCTTTTATTATACCAAAGACAGATATTTATGACCAACTTTTACAGTATGGCCAGCCAGCTTAAAGGAAAACCCTGGAATCTGGGCAAGAATGTAGAAACTTTGTCATGATAATTATTAAATTTGTGGGTACCCTTTTAAAGCACGGTGAACTCTACTAAGAAAAAACCTCACCATGTGGGTTAAACTGCAGAAATAAGGTTTTAAAACAGTGGTCAGGGCTGAGCTTTGCTGAATTTTTCTTGTGCAAGTGGTGCTGACATGCAGAAATAGGTGTTCCCACACAAACACACCCAGGTGGGATTTCTCTAAAACTTTGAACTCATCTTTCCCACAGTTCTCAGTGATTTTATTATTGCAGCCTTGCACAGTGCTGTGTTTCAGGGCACAATCCTTGCTCTCCTGCTCTTGTTGCCAGAGGAATTTCATTTGGATTAGACTAGTCACTCAATCCTTTTTTTCTATGGCACAGTATAGTAAGGAAAAAAATATTAGATTGATAAAAAGGTTTTTGCTGAAACTGGATGTTGGAGAGGTCAGGGAAACACAGTGGCAGCCCCAAAGGATGTTTTACACCAAGATCCCAGCATGGAAACTGGTCCCAGTTTGTTTCTTAAGGTGCTGCCTCATCCTGCTCTGTCCAGACCACATTAGCATCCCTAGCAAACCAAAATATTTTTTTATTGCTCTTTGAAAAGCTCCTCTTGCAAAGCAGGAGAACAGCTTGTGTAGAATGCAGCTTGGGTACATGACTTGAAGCTCCTGTCATGCTGGAGATGGGGATAAATAACATTTTCCTTGCACAAATCCAGGAACATTGAGGTGCATTGCTGTTGTGGAGCTCTGGCCTCTGCTCCTTGCTCTGTCTTTAGGATAAGGCTGGCTGGGGAGAGCTTGGGCTGTGTGGGACAGGAGGTCCTGCTTGTGCCTTAGGAAGTCGTGACATCAAGTGTTTTCACTGCTTGATGGACTCAGGGTGCTTCTGGGGAAAGAGAGACCAGATCCAGGTCCAAAAGGATAAGAAAAATACCTCCCTGAGCCCCAGAGCAGCTCCACAGAGCAGCGAGAGCATTTGGGCTCTGCTCCATCTCATCTCACTTACCCCTCCAAAACAAGTCCCTCTGAGCCCAAGCTAAGCTTAATTAGCAAAGCAAACGTGGGCACGGCTCCATCCCCAGTGCCTGGGCTGTTTTACGTAAGCCCACGGGTATTTCCCATCTCAGCCAAATCAGCACCTCTCCGGAGCCCTCTCCCCTCCCAGAAAAAGTGCCTGTTTTGGAGCAGAAGAAGAGGAAAGGCTCACACCAAACCCACTCTGCAGTGCTGGGCTGCATGTGTTCTGTGAGCGCAGCAGTCATGGATAAGGTATGAGAAATTGGACATGAGATTGCATTTCCTGCTCATGCATCTGCTGGATAAGCTGTTTGGAGCCTGCTGCTCCATCCAGGGATTGTTTCTCTCCTACATCATGGTAGTCACAGTGTCTCTGGTCAGTTGGGCTGGGTTATGTCTGGGAAGGGAAGGAAGAGAAGGGAAAGAAAGGGTGAAAAAAGAGCATGTTGAAGACAAAAGCGTTTAAGCCCGGACACGTCTGAGAGCATGTGTGTGACACATTCACGGGCTGGTCTGTCAGAAGCAGGGATGTAAAATCTGTGCCCCCAGTCGTGCTCAGCAAATCAAAGGGTGGAATGGAAGAAAGAAGGAATTCCTCAGCTCTGGCTACGCTTGCAGATCTTGCCCAAATGTTGCTGGCGTGCCTCCCCCGCTCCAAGCAGTGGAGCTGCAGGGAAGTCTGGGGTGCAGACCAGATTCCAGCGAGGATTTCATGTGTCCAGTGCCCCTCAAGTCCTCCCTGCAGGAACCCGGGCCAGCACTGCGTGGTGGGAGGATGGGCTGCGAGCTGGTCCTCAGTGCTGGTGAGAGCACATTGTCAGTGACCAAGGGAGCTCTGGGCTTCTCCCCTCGGGACAGCATCCAGCTGGGAAGCAGAGGGGAGAGGAAGGACCGTGAGGGTTTGGGCATGGCTGAGTTTTGGAGTGGGTGGCTTTGGGAGGGGCAGCAGGAGGGAGCAGGGCTGCATCTCCTCACAGGGGCAGCAAACAGCGGCAGTGCCAGTGTCCCCTGTGTCCCCCGTGCCACCACACCCAAATCTCCTCCCAGCTCCATCGGGGCACATCAGAGTGTGCCAGCTGCTCTCTGTGTCCCCTCGCACCTTTCTGCTTTGCATACAGGGGCTGTGATAGAGAGGAGAACCTCACCTCTGCTGTATAAACCCACGGGACCATTTAAAAACCTTTCCCGACAGAGGGACGACTCCACTCCCTCACAGAAATGCACCAGAGGGTGTTTTGATAAACTGATTGTATCTACAGCTCAAGTGGATGGGGGTTTCTGGAAAAAGTCCAGGGATTTTCTACTCCATTTGACATCTCCCACACAGGCTCCTCCCTTTTGTTCCAAGCAGAAGTGTTCCTTTCCTTCTCTTTCCTTACCTTTTTCTTTTTTTCCAGAGGGAATCAAGATACAGGATAGGAAGGAACGCAAATGAATAAACAAACAAAAAGCCAAGAGAAATTGTTTTTCCATTGAATCATGCAGAAAAAGGCCCACTCCTTTCAAATGGAACTGAACAGCCAAGAAAATTCTGAGAAAAATGGGATTCAATGGGAGAAGTGCATGGAACAAAATAGATTTTGCTTCACTGGAGGTGCTTTGCAGGAATGCTTGTGAATTCTGCAGCCTCTGCTCCTGTGCCATCTGCCCTGAGAGCAGGGATCAGGGGCACAGACAGAGCCCAGCCATCACATCCATCCTTGAGATCACCCTTCGTGCAGAACTAACCACTGCCCGTAGATTAATATAGGGATTAATTAAGAATTTGACTCAAATGGTGTCTCAGGGCTCTTCATTACTTGACATCTTGGTTGGAAGCGCCAATGAATATTTTGTGTTTCGGTGCAGAACTGAGAGCAGGAGCAGTTAGCTGTATTCCTGGTGTGGTGTCCCTGCTCAGCAGAGCCTGTTCCTTGGGAGACTCAGACAGATCCAGCCGTTTTCCCCACACTCCTCTCTCTTGCACTGGAGCAACCCTCTCAAGGGCTCTCCTCTCTGAAATTAATTACAACTTGCATTAAAACCAGTGCATCTTAATATGAGCTCTGTCATAATCACAGATGAATGAGGTATCTGGATGTGCACAGTGAAAACTTCTCTTTGTTGCAGCCATTTATAACACACAAATATTCCAGGATTATTCCAGTCAACAAACAGGCCAGGACAACAGTGAATATCCATGAAAACGAATGATGGTAAATGTTTTAATAGAATGGTTTACACAAGAAGTAGTATAAAAAAACATCTCCCAGGCATCTTACCTGAATGATAAATGAAAACAGAGCCTCAAATAACAATAACAATGTAAAACAATTTTGGAAGCCTTTTCTAAGCAGCACCCTGGTTAGAGTCCAAAGAAAATACATGCAAAAAATATTCAAAATCCCATGCTTTACATTGACTTTGGCCAGCTCCCAGTTCTTGGGTATAAAGCTTTCTCCCAAAGTTTTGCAAGTGAAACAAGTTCTTTGAATGAGGACCTGACCCAGGCAGCTGCTGAGCATTCTCCGTTCTCACTGAGGTCATCAACAGCCACGGTTTGTGGGACAGACCTAATGCATAGGTCAAAAAAATATTCCATTATGAAATCCATCACATAAAACTCACCAGAAAATGAAACTTTCAGGATCCACCCCTTAGTTTTGTAATACTTTTTTTTGGGGGGGGGGGGGTTTGTTTGTTTGGTTTGGTTTGGTTTTTTTTATTAAAAATAGCAGAGATTTGAATACTGAAGTCACTGCTGGAAACTGTTCCGGCATCTGAGTGACCATGAGGCCCACGGAACTGGATGCTGCTCTCAAGGTTAGGGCCAAACCCTCCCTGCTCCACTCATGGGAGCAGCCTCAGTCTTGGAAGCAGCTTCTGGAAATGCTCCTGCACACAAGCTGCCCCTTCAGCCCCGAGCACGGCGCAGGATCGGGCTCTGAGCCCTTAATCCCTGCAGTGAGAAGTGGAACACTGCACACAAGATGTAGCAACAAAATAGATTTAGTTCAAGGTTAGTCTCAAGAACCCTTATCTGATCACTGACAGTAATTTATCACACAGAACCCATCATTAGTGTCGAGCTGTTTTATTACCCACTAACTTAACACTGTTTTACCAAGAGTCAAGTGTGATGTCACTCATGTTAAAGTAATTTACAGCTAATAGATATGAGGTAGGAGTCAATGTTGGCTCGCTGAGTTCCTTTCATACTCGGTGCTAGTTCTTCTCATTTTGCTCAGTAGGCAAATCAGGGAGCAAGGAGAGGCAGCAATAAAGGGGAAACCAGCCCCAGCACACGCAGAGGAACTTTGAATTCAGCATCTTTTACTTGGAGTACAAGAACTCACTCAAATACATGGATCCTGACATCCAAGAGTTGAAATGGGAAGTAAGAGTTGAGAGACAATAACAAGTAATCTGGTGTGTGGGGCAAGAAGCGTGGAGTGCTTTGACCTTGTGGAAGCTCCAGCACATCAGCAGAGAGGGAATCTCTCTAGAAGTCACATCACATACCCCCAAATCCTACAAAATCTGTCTCAGCAAGAAAGAATAAGCTTGGGCTGATCTGACATTGCCTTTTCAGTGGTCTCAGCTTTGATGGCAAGAGTTCCCTGGATTTAGAACACAAAGAGAAGTTGCAGAAACCCCGATAAGGAGTTTTGTTGCAAAGAAATTGAGACAATTGCCCATGAACTTTGTTTTCCTTCCCTGCCTTCCCCCTCTCTCCAGCCAATTCTGTTCAGTCTTAGGGTCAGCCCCAGTGCAGACTGTGTTTATAAGAGAATACATTTCCCATTTCCAAGCACTTGCCATCTCCTCTAATGAATCCTCCTGCTGACGTCTCCAGGATCCATATTCTTAGCCTGCTAGACGTTCAGAGATAATCCTGACTAATGTGTATATATTCAAAGAGTTTTATTGTGGAGAATTGTACATTTGGCTTAAGGGAAAGGGCATCCTATATCAGCTCACCTCTCCAATTTTATACCCATTAAAACCATTTTAAATCACTGTATCTGCTCTTATTTCCCCTGAAAGTTCCTAAACTTTGGGCTTTTTGCATGGTGACTTCAAGTGGTCCTGGAGGTGTGACCCTTCAAGGGCCTGCAGAGAAGGTCTCCAGGGATTAAATTTTAACAGTTCTTGGGATCTCAGGTAAATATGTTGCTCTGACAACACACCTGGACTGTAAATCATTGGAGCATCTCTTTTGTCAGCTCTGTCAATAACTGTCCTGATCTGTAAATTCTGTTTGATCAAACAACTCTTGGAAACACACGGCTTCAATGGTGACCTCCGTTTCAACCCACAGCACCAATTGTATGCAGATTGGCCAATGGCCCCTGAAAGGAAGACCCCCAACTTTTGGCTGCAGGAAGGGACCAGCTGACCAGATGTGAGGCTGAAGGTTTGGAAGAGCTGGACAATGGTTGAACTCTACCTAGAGATTGGCCTGGGTACAGTCAGATGGGATATGCATGCTCATAATTTTCTTCCCTTCCATAGGGAACTGAATGAAAGCTTGCCAGGACTTCTGCTTCTGCATATCTCTGCTCTCTTAAAATCGTTCCAGGGGTTTCTGGTAACACATGGCTTTGCTCAGGCTGTTCCTGTGGAATCTCAAGAGCGATCAGGAGATTGTGAGTGGCCCTTTGCCGTGCTCTCCCTGGCCACAGCACTGGTGGGCTTCCACTGCTCTGGGAGAAAGCAGCTGGGCAGGACCAGCTGTGATCCAGGCCTAAAACTCTCATGGTGCAAAGCCCATGCTCTGGCTTGACTTTCTGTTCACAAAAGTAATAAAAAGCTTTTGTCTCTCCCTCCCCAACTCCAGAGCTTTCAACCGTG
Source organism: Melanocharis versteri (assembly GCA_013397845.1). Lineage (NCBI taxonomy): Eukaryota > Metazoa > Chordata > Aves > Passeriformes > Melanocharitidae > Melanocharis > Melanocharis versteri. Next base: position 352,577 of record VZTG01009622.1, on the reverse strand, counting down.
GAAGCCACTGCATCTCTTGGGCAGCTCAGAGAGACAAAGAAGTGCTCTGCCTCCCACTCTGGCCAAACCAGCTGCCTCTCCACCTCTCCCTCTCCATACCACCTCTCCAACTAATTGGAGCCATGTTTTCATGCCAAAGCAGATGAAAAATGCAGCCAGCGAGGGCTGAGAGGTTGTTGAGAAGGTGAAAAATGAGGCTGGGAGAGGTCAGGGATGCAGCCAAAGAGGCAGAGAGGAGTGGGAAGGGAAGTTCCATGTGGTGGAGGAGATTTGCTGACCCAAGCCAAGGCAGTTGAGATGTGGCAGAGAAGCTGTGAAAGGAAAGCACAGCCTGCAGTGAGTGAGGAAAGGAATATCCCCATTGGGCATGGGGATATTCAAATGAAGCACAGCAAAGCAAGGCAGGGTTTAGTTCTAACAGGTAGAAAAGGCTGCACCATTCGTCACATCCTTTCAGTACCTTGCTCATGAGAAGTCGCAGTGGCATTTCTCCCTCATGAAAACTATTTTTAGACCCATAAAACACATGAGGAGAGAGATGCAAAATGAAAAGTAGCCCAAAATGCAGATAGTGTCCCAAAATCATCCCTAAGACACCTCTACCAGCTTCAGTGGAAGACTTTCACCAGAGGTTCATTCAGACCTGTGTTTAGAAGTGCACATCTGTGCAATGCTGGGCTTTTGAGTCAGGAACTTCACAGAAGGCCTGAAATGGGAAAAAAAGAAGTGCTTCTAGTTACAGATACCAAATAAAGCAGAAAAGAAGCCTTAATATCATAGGTGATGTAGGGCAGAAATTTTATAAGATGTGAAATTCCGTCCCTGTTAGTGCAGAGTTAAATAAAACTCCAGTAAGTAAAATGAGGGAGAGTCATGTTTTGGGACCGTGCCGTATTCTGGGCCTTCAGAATCAAATCCATGCAGTCTCCTGATTAAAACAACAGACTTCTGAAAACCTCCAGACCTTGGAAGAAGAAGCCACCTTCTGTGCAGCCAGATTCTCAAGTGGTCGGATTTACTAAGTGCATAACTTCTCACTATTTATATTTTAAATCAAAAATTTCTTGCTTCCTTCTACTCTGTACACACGTGTAAGGATTAAGAAAGTGGAGACCTGGATTCAAAGCAGCTATAAAAAGCCCAGTTGATCTATCCCACTGTGATGCAGGGACTCCTGTCCTGAACTGCATGCAGAAGTGGCCAGGTAGGCTCACGTGCAGGTGACACCCTCCAGACCCTTCCCATCCTTCCCTTCAAGCAAAAATGCTCAAAGAACCAGGAATGATTCCAGATGGGGAAGGGCTACAGAAACCATGAGGAAGGTAACACAGGTACAGCCTTGCTGCAGGGAAGCTTGTGTAGGGGGTGAACACTCCCAAAAGCTGTGCCTCTGTTCTTTGGGTAGTTTGGGAAGACAAACCTCTGAAAGAGACCCACATTCGGGAGCCACAGACCATCCAAAATCTGTAGAGCAAACCTTAAGGTGAGTGAGTGCTGTCTCATTTTCAATATAAGGGGTTTACTGTTGTATTTAAAAATTAAAGTCTTTCCACCAAGAAGGCTGGTTGGAAGTGTATCCAACTGGAGAGCAGGGGCACAGCACCAGTCAAACAACTTCTCAGTCTCCCACTTTTCTCTCAGGTAGATGAAAGCAGCAATACTTCCTCAAAGGCATCGCACTTCTAAGGAATAAGGAATCTGAGGGTCTCCCTATTTGCCAGATGGATTTTTCTTTTTCAGTCCTTGAGATGTCCCGATTTCCAGTTTCCTCTCAGCATCCTGCATAGTGAGGGGCTCTGTTTATGAGAACACTGCTGTTGACATTAGAGCTCATTTCTCCACAGCCCGAAGCTTTAAGGAAAAACACCCAGTATCACGAGACTTGAGATGAAGAAAATGAGCTCATACCCCAGAGATGTCCAGCTGGGAGATTCCACTTTATGGAAACACTGTACAAATATCTCCAAATGACTTGGGCACCAACATCCCACCTCCCAACATTTAGTAGTAACATAATAGTCCCAATTTCCCTCCCTGGCATGGGAAGAGGAAGATCCTTTGCACGTTTCTCCCAACCAAGCAACAACCAGGTTACATCATGACTTTGGTGGCCGAAGCTCCTCGCTCTCCTCCCTCCCCCACCCTAGGAACAATGGCTAACTGTTCTTTTTCCATCTATAAATTTGTCTGAGTTAACAGTTCCCAAGATCTGGCAGCAAGCTGGAGCTGGGAGTGAGCTGAGAGATAGGAGAGTGACAGTCTGAAATGAAACACAGAGCTGCTGGGCCTGCAGCCGTCAGACAGGAGCCTGGCTCCCTCCCTTAAAGATTAGCGAGACTCCTTCGCTGGAGCCCTCCGCATTCCCCAAAATCCTAGCAACAAAGTGCTGTCTCTCAGCCGCCAATGAATCATGTGAATTTAACCTTTCACCTGGCCACAAGGAGGTTAATATACCAAAATAGCCCCCCTTTTTTTTTTCTTCCCCCATTTATTGCCCATAATGGCAGCGGGGAGCACGGTGAAAACCCTGCCTAGGTGGAAAGGCTCTGGAAGAGGTTTGATATCAGACGTCTGCCAGGACCGGGCTGGCATGCCCAGCATCGGCCCACCAGGCTGGAGTCTGTACAGGGAAATAGTTTCCATTACACAGTAGAGAAGATTTTTGCCTCTCCTTGCCTGGCTGGTGCCTGTCTGTGCCCTCCGGCTCCAACCCCACAAACGTTTACCCAAGGCATCCTCCAGCGTGCCCACACGGCTGGATCCTGAGTCAGCCGCTGCTCCCACCCGTGGCAAAACTCCTGGAGGACTTCCCAGGTGGGGTCAGACCCTCACCCCCTGCGAGATGCTGAGCCCTCCTGGGTCTGTGTATCCTCCTCGGGCTGGAAGTCTTTGTCCTTTGGGCTTGGGGCAAAGTTGGAGCCCTCAGAGTCCCCTGCATAAAACAAATGTGGAGACCGCAGTTTGCCCATCTGCAAAAAAATGGTGTGGTCTATCCCTCACAGGGTACTCCTGTGCTCACTGCCATGTCAAACTGAGGATTTTCTGACTGCTCTGCAACTTGGAGCTTCTGTTAAATCTGCCTGGAAGGGAAAAGAATTTTAAACAATTTGGGTCCAAATCATGCAAGCAAAGGTCACTTTTAGGAGGCACATGCCAAATTACCCATCTGAGGAGGGCACACATTGCAGCTGGCATTTTGTACCCTTTAAATATCGAAGGAAAAGGGTGGATTTGTGTAGCCATTTTTGGCTCATGAGAGGCTGGAGGAATGGCTGAGGCTGAAGCATCCCAGTGTAAAGGATCTGTAGGGCATCATCTCTACAGGGCACCTTTTATTTCCCATGCCAGTGAAATCCTTGTGGGCTAAGGAAGAAAACAGGATCTCAGAGCAAGAGGGAATAAAAATCAAATACTTTCCCCCATCTCTATCACAGTCCCCCTTCCTGAGAGCCACGGCCACATGCATGTAACGAGAGATAAATATTTTTGGCAGACCCTGCTGTTTATTTAACCCTTTTGAGACACAGCCCTCTGGCATCCCCTCACTCTTCCAGGCTCAAAACCCGTCTGTCCCTGCCTGGCTGGGCTGGGGCAGTTCGGTCCTTGCCCACAGCCTCTCGCTGGACAGGGCCTCCCCCAGCCCTGGCTGTGTCCATCACATCCTGCCTTTGGAACCAGCCCGGCCTCGACTGCAGGAGGTACCTGAGCTTGGTCCCTGGGCAGGGACCAGCCCATCCCTTGGACAGTGGGTAGGAAGGGGCTGCTGGGAGGATGGAGGGATACAGACTGGGGAATGTGGGCTTGGGGATGTGTCAGCAACGGAGACCAGGGGATGCAAGGAGACACAGGCCCGTTGGTCTCCTCCTGTCCATCTCCCCCATTCACAGCCAGGGGAAGCAGCTCGGGGTGAGCCTTGCTGCCCTGCCCGGTGCAGCAGGAACGGGAACGTTTCTGCCCTTCTCTCTCCGCTTGTCTTTTCCCTTTTTTTTCCCCTTGGCTTTTCCTTGGGGGAGGGGGGAGCTGAAAGCCCCCTCCGGGACGGCGCAGGACGCTCCCACGCGTCCGCCCCGCGCAGGACTCACAAATCAGCCGGAGCAGGATTAGGGCCGAGGGGCCGGGGCGCCGGGCAGTCTGTCCCGGCCCGGGGGAGCCTCACCTGGAGGGGTCAGGGCTCCCTCGGGGCCGTGTCGAGCCGCACCGGCCCCTCTGGAACTCAGCCGGAGCCAAGCTGTGCCTGGACGGCGCGGTGAGGGGGCACGGGGAGCCTTTAGGAAGCGGTCGGTCCCTTCCTAACCCCCTCAAAATAAGTGGCGGTATCCCCCAGGAAGAGCGGAGCCGGGTCCGACTCAGCCCGTCAAACGGGCCGTGAGCCCGGCAAGGGCCGTGCACCGGCTCAGAGCTCCCGGAGGTACCGCCGGGCTATCTCTCCCGAGAGGCCTTCCCCCCGTCCCACCTCCAGACGGGGATGGAAGAGAGGGATCGGGGATTCCGGGCACCACCCTCACCGGTGCTGCGTTACGATTTTTGTATCTAATCCTCTCCGTGAGCTTGGCAGAGGTGTGCGGTCCCCACGTCGGGGTGCCCTCGGTGGGGCAGGGAGCCCCGGGAGAGCCCCGGGAGAGCCCTGAGAGAGCCCCGGGAGAGCCCCGGGCTCCCCGTGTCCCCCACTCCGGTGTGACATCCCCGGGCGCAGTGCGACGGGGCATGGCCGCTGCCACCGCTGCCACGCTGGCACCTTCCTTCCCACTTCATTGAAGCATCATCGGCCGGGGCCTTCCTCACAGGAGGACCCCCGGGCCCCCTGCCTGCCCCCCTTTACCGATCGCAGCCCAAAATCCTACAAGCACCCCGGACCACCGGGGCTCCCACGCCGTGGACGCCACACGCGGTCCTCACGCGTGGGTGACACCATTCCAGGCCGGTGCCCAGCGGGGGCTGGAATGCGGGGCCGGTCCGGCGGCTGGTGCCGGAACCCTCGGTGCCGGAGCACCTGCCCAGAGCTGCTCCGCGCCCGCGGGCGCTGCTGCCGCGGCTGCGGGAGGAGCCGCTCCTTGGACCCGCCGCCCCTCGCCGCGGCCTCGGTGGGGCCAGAGCCCGGCAGCCGCGACAACACCGGAGGAGAAAATGCGTTCAAAAGCTAGCTTTAAAAAATTAAACAGAAAGACCCAACAGCTGGATGGACCTGACCACTGACACGCCACGGGTCCGCGGGCAGGTTTTCGCGCGCGGTGGTTTCCTCCGCCGGGAACACGCTCACCGGGTGCATCCATCCGGATTTAGCAGCGCCTCGTTTATTTCAACGTTTTCACATTTATTTGAGCGCCCGAAACGATCGGAGAAGGCAGTTCGTACGCACTTTAAAAAATATGTATAAAAAATTACAGTTAAGTAACATCTTGAAATTGTGAAAACTGGAAGCCCACGCGAAACGAAACGAAGGAAGCTCCAGCGGTGGCTCAGCCACAGCAACGAAGGGTTTGGGGCTGGTTTTCTGCAGGGACGATTTTATTCGTGCCGCACCGGGGCTGGAGCTTCCTCGGGTTTTTATTTTCTATTTCTATAGCTTTTTCAGATTTAAAAAAAGGAACATTTTCTGCCTTTTTAAAAACACCCTTTTCCCCCCTTATTTTTCTCCCTTTTTTATTTTGTTTAGTTTTATTTTATTTTGTTTTGTTTGTTTTGTTTTTTCTTTGTTTCTTTGGGGGGGAATTAGTTGTTTTGGTTTTGTTTTCTTCTTTTGCTCCAGGGACACAGGGATACCCTGCGAGCCGTAAACGGCCGCTTTCGCGAGCAAATAAATACATCTCCAGCCAGTTGCGTTGCATTATTCCGAGGGAAATAGCTGGCATTCCTGCACCAGTTTATTTTGGAGCTGAAATTTCCCACCCTTCCCGCAGCGCTGCTCCCTGCGGAGTCGAGACTGGACGGGCTCCCCCGGGCGCCGGGACCGCACGGGCGGGCAGCGCCGGGCTGCGTTACCGGAGGGCTCCCGGGGCCGAGCAGGGCCCGATCCGGTCGGTAGAGGCCTGCGGGTGACAAAATTCTGTCCGCCCGGGGATGGAGCGAGCGGCGGGCAAGATTCAGCGAGGGTTTTACCCCGTTTCTCTGGGGAGGAGATAGAGGCATAGCGAGTTTGTGCAAAAGCGCAGTAATTCTCGGGCACAAATCGCAGTAACGATGGAATTATTTCCTCCCTGGTCGGTACCGGAGGAGAGTTAAATCGGCTGAATTCCCCGGGGTGAGCGGGCTGCTGGGACTAAGAACTGCTTCCCCTCTGAAGTTCTTTCCCGGCTAGCACCGACGGGGAACAACGAAGGAAAGTTTTTTTTTTTTGTCCCCGTCGCAAGGCCAGAGCGACTCGGCCGGGGAGCCGCAGGGAGGAGGACCCTTCTCTCTGCTGCTTCCCCCGGGGAAGAGCAGAGCACCGGGAAGCAGGGCAGCCCCGACGGGACGGTGAGGGGCCGGAGAGCTGCTCTCCGAACGTGGCAAAGCCGCGCTGAGCCCGGGCACGGCTGGAACGGGCAGGCTGCGAGCATCGCCGCATCCTCGGCGGGCCCGTGGGCCGCTTGAGAAAGTCAGGTCGGGCCGGGGGCAGGCTGAGTCGCCCCTTCCCCGTTAGGATGGGGCTTATGTCAAAACAGAACCGGAGCGCTCGCTCGGAGCAGNCGAGCCGCCGGGACTTATCCCGTCCCCCCCTGCCGGGAGGCACCCAATCCCGGCCGGGACCGGGGCTGCCCCGCCGGCCGTCACGTGGGCCCGCCCGCACCGGGGCCGCCGTAAAGAGCCAGAGCCAGAGCCACAGCCGCCACTTCCCCGCCGGGCGCAGCCAGGGACGCACCCGCGGGAGACGGGGCGGCGACAGTGGGGACACCGGGGGAGGGCAGCCCCTCTGTGCNTCCCCAGCATCTCCCGGCGGCCCGGGGCGGGGGGGGGCATCGCCTGCAGATGGGGTTTGGGAGCGAACCCCAGAAACGCAGCCGGGCCCGCAGAGGAGGGAGCCACCCCCAGCCCTCCCCNCTGCCTCCCCCGTGAACTTTCTTGTATTTTTTTTAATTGTTATTTTTGTTTTCCTGGGATTTCCCTGGATGGTCTGAGCACAGCTCCATGCCCCCACGGCCATGCCCGGCTCCGCTCCCGGCGCGCTGCCATGTGAGTACCTGTGCGGGAGGAGCGGGATGCTCTTGCGGGGTTCGGCGGCTCAGCCCTCCGTCCGCACGGAGAGGCCTGCCCGAGGGTTATAGCGCTTTTCAACGGGAAAGCGGCAGCGCTGATGGCTGGGGGACACCGGGGATGCTCCCGATCCTGGACTGCTGCCCAGATCCGTCGGGACCCCGCTCCCGCAGGGAGCCCGAGGGGCCGCCGCCGGCCGCGTCCTCGCCAACAAGGCCCCGAGCTGCGCTCCAGGCCCTGGGCTCCGAAAAAAAAACAAAAAAAAACAAAAAAAAAACCCAAAAAACGGGAAGGGAAATACTATTGGGAAAAAAAATTTAATTGTTGGAGTGTTTTTCCGGCCCATTGGAGTTACCCAAGCGGGCGGCGGGGAGGGGGAAGGTGGCAGAGGGGTCGCTGCCCGTTCCAAGGAGGTTAATTCTCGCCGTGGCTCAGAGGAAAGTTTAAAGGAAAACAAAACAAAGGAAAAAAAATTACAAATTTCAGCCCCTGCTTGAGGCAGGGACGAGGCGTTTTCGGCGGGGACGGGTGCCCGGTGTGCGCAGGGTCTCAGCCCGCTGCTCTCGGTTCTCCCTCCAGGTTCCTCTGAGTGAGCCCCTCGGCACCGCCGGGCCGCAGCCGGCCGGGCCCTGAGCAGCCGCCGCCGCCGAGGACGGAACATGTATCAGGGTCTGGCCCTCACCCCCAACCATGGCCAGTCGGCTTATTCCCACGACTCCAGCAACTTCCTCCACTCGTCGACCGGCTCGCCCGTCTACGTGCCCACCACCCGGGTGCCCTCCGTCCTCCAGACGCTGCCCTACCTGCAAGGCTGCGAGCCGCACCAGAGCCACCTCGGCAACCCCGCGGGCTGGGGGCAGAGCGGCGGCGAGGCCGCGGCTTTCAACGCCGGCAGCCCCCACCCGCCGTCGGGCTTCTCGTACTCGCACAGCCCGCCGGGCAGCAGCCCCTCGGGCCGCGACGGCGCCTACCAGGGGCCCCTGCTGCTGGGCGGCGGGGGCCGGGAGCAGTACGGCAACGCCTTGGTGCGCTCCGTTAACGGGTCCTACTCCAGCCCCTACCCCGCCTACGTGACCCCCGAGATACCGCCTTCCTGGACGGCCGGACACTTTGAGAGCAGCGTGCTGCACAGCCTGCAGACGAGGCAGGCGGCCTTGCCCGGCCGCAGGTCCACTTTCGGTAGGTCGCCGCCGCCCTTCAGCCACGTCTCGGGGCGCAGGGTGGGAGCCATCCCCATCCCAGCCTTCAACTCCATCCCCTCTGCGTGCCGGTGGCCCGGCCCCGGGATGAGCTGTCCCAATGGCATCCCCGACAGGAGAGGAGAGGGTGATTTTATCCAGGGATGGGGAGATGGTTCGGGAACGGGGTTTGTGCAGCTGACTCTGGGCAGAGGTGGGATAAGGGAGGGGGGTGAGTGTGGGACAAGAAGGGCAAAGACCGCGTTTCAAAGCAGAGCAATTCCCCCGGAGGACGGAGGAGCAGAGGCCGTTCAACCCCTTCCCTCCCTACCCCACCACCACCCCCGCGATATCTCCTTCCCACAATATCGACTTTGTGCCTGTGCTTCAATACTTACCCTTGTGTTTAAATTAGCGGGGCAGATTTATAGCTCCCTCCCTTTTAAGTAATTTATTGTAGTAAATTAGTTTATATTTGAACAGACTCTCGGTCTCCTCATTTGCCTTCGCCCAAACAGGTCCGCAGCTGCATTGCTCTGCGGCCTTTGGGGAGACACCGAAAGGCGCTCAGGCGTTGAACAATAAACTTCAATTCCTTTGCATCCACACCGAGAGTCCCTTTAAACCAAGCTCTGAGCAAATAAAGTTTTGGGATTGATTTAACAGGACTCTTCGTGCGCGGGGTTTATAACCCCGGGGGCATTCCACCAGCCTCCTCCGGCTGTGGTTTGCAAAGTCCTTTAAAAGCCACTTCAAGATCTCAGCCGCGTTATCATCTTTACTGCGGTGAACCGAATTATCTTATCTTCACCCCAAGAACAAAGTTAAAGCAGGGAAGCAGCCCCCTCCCCACCGAGCTCCCTCCCCGGCCCGGCTTTTCCTCCCATGCCGGAGGTGCTGGGCTGCGGTTTCTTTCCAGGGTTTTCTCTTTGTGAAAATCCATTGCATTGTGCGGGAAAGGATCGTCCTGCTGAGGGAGGTGATGCCTCAAAAATATTTTCTGCACTTTGAATTCGGTGCTTTAGGATCCAGGATAGCGGCTGCCGTCCTCTCTGCGTTTATTTTTGCTCTTGAATAGTGTAAACTCTCTCAAGTAGCCTAAACTATTCTTCCTTCTTTTTTCCTTTTTTAAAATTTAGTGAACTACAGCTTTTTTTTTTTTTACCTTTTCTCTTTACATTAAATTTCCATTTTCCATTTCCCCCCTTTTAAAGTTTTGCTCTTTTTCTTTTTCTTTCCGTTGCATCATTATTAATCCGATCGAAGACTTTAAAAGAATAATTTAAAAGCTAATTTTCCTCGTAAGAAAAGAACGAGAAGAATAAGTTATTTTTTAAAAGAGGAAAAAAAGCAGTAGGAGGAAAAAGACCGACTCTCGATTGAGAGGTGCCCCGCTTTCGCTCCGGGCTGCCCGTTTGCCGCTGAGACGTGCTCGGTGCAGGGATGGACCGCGGACGGTGCTCCGTGGCTCCTTCCCTGGAGTTTTTTTTCCTGGGACAGAAAAGGTGATAAAGAGCCTCTCTAGCAGGAACTGGGGCCGCGGGCGGCCGGTGATGTTCTCCTGGCGAGCCCCGCGGATGCCAGCCCGGCATCGCTCGGCGGGCAGCTCCGAGCCTTCTCCGGCCGGGCCATCCCTCCCGGCCAGTGGCTGGGTGTGTTTCGTGATGGAAATCAGGAAAATCGCCCCATTTTGCCCTCTCTCCCATTTAGTTTTGCACCCCGGGATACCATCGCACTCTCCCCATCCCAAGGAGACCCCAGCCGCGTTCAGCGCTTTGGCGTCTTTAGGGGAAGGGATGGGGGAACAGGCGGTCTTTGAACAAAACATTAAAAGATTAAGGCGTGGAGGGAATAAAGGGGTTTGGTTCGCACTTTTAGGGTGGAGGTAAACCCCCTCCGGACGGGGATTTCGCCCAGTATTGGGGCACAGAGGATTGGAGACCCTCTCCCGCAGGGCCCCCGGGGACATCCCCGTGCGCTGGGGCTCGCTCCTGACCCGGGTGTTTCTTCCAGAGTACCTGGAGGAGTTCCCCGGGGACGGCCGGGAATGCGTGAACTGCGGAGCCATGTCCACCCCGCTCTGGAGGAAGGACGGCACCGGGCCTACCTCTGCAACGCCTGCGGGCTCTACCACAAAATGAACGGCATCAACCGGCCGCTCAAGCCGCAGAAGAGGCTGGTAAGAGAGGGAAACCCCGCCGGGATCCCCTGCTCCACCCGGGGCTGGCTGGAGGGCAGGGGCGGGGGCTGTCGCAGTGTCTGTTGGGGTCTGTGTACTCGTGTTAGGGTCTGGTTGACCCCCTGTCCTCCCACGTATTAAATGCCAGGACACCCTTGGTGCGGTGCAGAACCGGCTGGGGTCAGGGGGAATGGGATGAAGCCAGAGGGGTTTCTGCCCTGGCCTGAGTGGTGGGCAGTGGAGACAGGGCTGCAGCAGCTGGAGGGGTCCCAGGGCTGCACAGAGGGTCTGCACAGGGCCGAGCAGGGACAATCAGTCCTGCCTGTGGCCGGGACCCTGGGTTTGTTCCTGCAGTGGGTGCATTGCTTTGTGTTCTACAACTATTTATTATTATTATTATTATTATTATTATTATTATTATTATTATTATTATTATTATTATTATTATTTCCTGCTTCTCCATGCAGACAGACACGGTCTAGGCAGAGCAGTTGAGCAGGAGGCAGGGCTGGTGCTGAGCTGGCCCAGCGGGTTTGTGGCCGCTCACAATGGGAGCAGGATGGGGCCCTGCTCCCCGCTGCCTTCACCCTCCTGCCTAAGGGGAAAACTCGGGGTTTGGCAGTTCCCAGTTTCCCTGCTGGTTAAAGCATTAATTCCCTCTGTCAATGTAATATTGAGCTTCCTCCAATTGGGATCCCATGGTGAGAGAGGAAAGGCGCGTCCTTTTTTTTTTTTTTTTTTCTTTTTTTTGTGGAGTCGCTTTGGGATGTTTAAATTTGGTGGTAACAGTTTTGGTTTTAGAGCTTGTCATCAGATGCTGTCATAACAAACAGGATGTTTGTTGGAGCCGTGCTGGGGAACAGCTGGGAGCTCCTTGGGCTTTCACTAGGCGTATATTCCTGTAGTTATTTTTTTGTACTGTGCAACAAATTATTAGCAATAACCCAACAGCGACAAGTTTCTGTGTAAGAAAGATTTTCTGTAAAGAAAAAAGGAAAGGTTGAGATTGAGCAAGATGTTTCATTCTGATTCCAATCCTCGGAAATGTAGCTGTGGATTTGCAAAATGAAATGAGTAGTAGCTCCATGGGAAACCCCCGTTTTGTTCATCACGTTAAAATCAAGGCATTTGTGTGAAACATTTAGCATTATCCAACAGAATTTGCCTGTCTCTCCAAAATCCTTCTGTCTCCTTAAATGTGATGACATTAAATCTGAACTCCCGGTCGCTGCTGTGCCGCAAATCTCAGAGTTACGCCGCTGATTTCTTCATAATTTCAAACACGATCCGTGCGTTCAGAGAAGTGCAAACTGGTTCAAATCCAGCTCTGCATTTCAGACTGGCATCCAAATGTGTCACTGGATGAATATCTAGGGGATTTTTGAGCAGCTTTTCCCTGAGGGAATTGGAGACATCTCGCTGCTATTCCATATTTAATTTCAGCACATGGGAAGGGAGACGGCTGTGCGTTGCCTGCACCCTGCCTGAGCCTCTTCTGTAGCACCCATCAGGCATTTTTCAACAAACATTTCAAAAAAGTTTTCTGATGGAAAGCGCTTGTTTGCAGAATTAAGACCGTTTCCCAGGAATGAGCAAATATAGTTGGGAATTACCAGAGTACTTCCAACCTTTTTTATTATTTTGGCAATAAATACAACAATGATAAAGCTCAAATGAAAGAGCTGATTCTTTTCCAGGGGAAGTGTTTTGCTAGGGTCGAAATACTTGACGGGATTTTGGTTTATGGAATAGAAAAGGGGCTGCAATTTTGACTTTCCATCCTGACTTTGGAACGAAACATTTTGAAACCTTGGGTTTTCCCAAGGATGTGAAATGTCTTGTTGCAACAAGTTCTGCTCTATTGGAAGAAGAGGGATCTACTGATGGTGGGCAAGAGGGTGCCAGCTCTGGGAGCAGAGCAGTGAATGCAGTGACTCTGCTGTAGGAACAGTGAAATCGGCTTTCATGGTGCAGTGAAATACAGACGCAGGAAAGAAAAATGGTCTCTTTCATCCTTTACGTTACGACCTTTGTTCTGTACGTAGTCATTGCGCTGGGAGTTATTCTGACTTCTGTTTTCACAAAGTCCCCCACAAGAGAACACAGCACGGCCCAGATAACACTGCGGGAATGATGTCCTGCAGCTCAGCCTGCTCGTGCACGAGAGAGGGAGAGCAGTAGTGTAGCTTCCACTCCATTTTTTGTTTCCTTTTTTTTGAGGTAAGGGCAACATCCTCTACACAGCAGGGACAGCCATTCTGCTCCAGCCTGTGTCTGGATTCAAAGCGCTGCGGCTTTCAGCTGAAAGGGTTTTTGCTAGAGGAGGATGGAGGCAGCATTTATTTTAGGCAGCACCCTTTCTAGCCAAAGTTTCTGGGTGTGTTTCACAAGATGATATCTTAGGCTGAGTCTGAAAAACCAAATCACTTTTGAAACCAGGAGCAGCTCGTGGAGTTGCATGGCACATGCTATTTCCCCTGTTAGGAGGGGATCTGCCCTGCACGGTGCAGCACAGGGTCAGAAGCAGCAGAATCCTGAGCCGAAGGACTAATCTGAATTCTTCCACCTTGGCTCAGAGGATATTTTTTCCACCTTGGCCAAGGAGGTATTTTTTTCAGCCTGTCCTTTTTTACAGTTTGTGGTGCGCAGTGGGTTTGGTGACACTTTTGGGGCAGGTAGAGACGGGACTGATCACAGCCCTTGGACAATCCAAGGCTGTGATCCTAGAACCACCCAGTGCTCATGGTGTGCGCCTTGATTTTCTTCTGCCCCTCAGTTCTTGCTGCCCCCTGATCCCCCAAGGTGCAGGTTTGCCCAGAGCCATAATAACAAGAGCAAATCTCAGAGGATGCTGCTGCCTTTGGCTCTGAGCCTGAGATTTCCCCACTTTCAGGAGCTGAGCTCAGATATCTCAGCACGCTTTGCTACAACTTCTTTCCTGTAAACCACAAGTCCCCTCAAATCTGCTGGAAATGGGGGCAGAGAAGCATTGATTAAATCTGAGGGTTCAGTTTGTTTGTTTTTTTTTCTTGTGAAACCCGGTGGTTTCTTTTCCACCTTTGAAAAGGAAGGTGGAGTGGTGAAGCAAAGTCCCTGACATCTTGGTCTCCCTCAGAAGGACCCTCTCTGCTGGCTTTGAATTTTCTGGGCTCTCCAAGCAGCTCTCACACGCAGTTAATTCAATAGGCACCAACTCACCATTCCTTGAGCTTATCAGCAGCACTTGGCTGTCAAGCCAGGTCTGCGAAGAGTTTTTGTTTGAGTGTATGGTGCATTTGTATAAATAAACACTGAGCACAATGTTGAAGTCAACAACTTCCTAGACAAGGTCAGAATGGTACAAAGGCAGTGGGGTGGAGGCAGGCAGAAATGTATTTTCTTTCAAGAGAATTGCTGGGAAACCAGTAATAATGTATTGTAACCTCGTCCTTCAGTGAGCAATGGTAGCCTTGACTGTCTCTTTCTTGCTAAGCTGGCAGGTTGTGGTGCAGGGGCAGGTTCTCATGAGGTCTCTGAGGTTTAAATTGTAATATTGGTGGTGGAGGATGGTTTCTTCTCTCCCTGGCTGTGCGAGCAGGAGCCAGCCTGCAGAGGGACATTCAGGATGTGTAGAAAGCATTGTCACTGTCCCATCAGGAAGCCCACGAGCAGGTTGTGACGCAGTGTTGGCAGGGTGGGCAGAGCTCTGGCAGGGCTGGCATTGCCCCGGGGCCACCAGAGCCACAGGTCTCACTGTCACCTCACCTCCAAGCTGCAGACAAAGCATCCTGTGAAACAGGGAGAGTGTGTCCCTCCCTCACAGGGACCTGTGGTGGCCCAGAAAATTTGAGACTTTCCAAAGTGCTTTGCACTGGTCTTTCCCCACCTGCAGGCGAGGACAGATTGCAGCAGGCACGGTTATCCCAGGGCTGAGTGCCTCCAAATTCCCCTCCGTGCCCACAGCAGGAATTGGACCTCAGAATGCTTGCACCCATCAGGTGCTCAGCAGCTCCCTCTGCTCCCATGGGAGCCGAGGTCCCTCCTGTTTGCAGGGAAGAGCAGCACAGCCTTGGCAGCTGAAAAATAACGAGGGCACTGTGTAGCTGCCCCAGGATATTGCTGTGACACCATGTCCCATATTAGGGACAAAGATTGTTTCTCATCCTCTGTGCCAGGCTTGTCAGCTCACACCTTGGTGTATTATTATTTTTGCCTGGTTATTTCTTGCAAGCTGAATAATTCCCAAAGTGATGCCACTATTTGCAAATAGTTGCTGAGACCTCTTTGCTGAGCAATGAGTGAATTAAACCTAGGACATGTCACTTGTGCCTCTTGAAACGCAAAGCTGATCTTTATTTGACTGCTAACCTTGTAAAAACATTTCGTTTTTATTCCTCCTCTTCCCACCTCATTCGTTATATTGCTCAGTCAGGATATCAAGCAATAATGGAAAAATAAACAAACAGGGAGTTCTTTATTGCCTCCATCATCTTTTTTCTGCCTTTGAGCAGATTCAAAGCAATTTTTCTGATAGCTGAAGAACATATTTAGACACCTGAATGTGGAGAACCTGAGATATCACTTATGCCACAGGTGTCTTACACTTAGTGAGGTCTTTTATTAAAATAGTTTCAATACCTGGTGTTAAAAGACTCAAATGAAATGCCTTTTGAGCTGACAAGTCTGTATAAAGAGAGATGTGAATTTTCCAGCGGCTTGGAGGGAAGTTGTCAGAAATGAGTTTGCTGCTTCTGCCAGAATGTTTTCCTTCTCCATTTGGTATTAATAATTTTTAAGAGCCAGCAATCCCTGCACTCACAAAATATGTCATTAATTAATGTCTGCAGGGTGTTTCTGCAGCCTGTAAGAGAACAAATTATCTGTGAGACTTAAAGAATAGCCTCCCTGGTCTCACCATGGACCAGTTCAGTTTGGTTCTCCTCACTCCAGCCAACTCATTCCAGTTGTCTTAACCCAGAGATTAATTGGGATGTTTCTAACTTTAGTGGTAGTTCTGAGTGCAGGAAAACAGAAGAGTTCATTTAAAGCATGAGTTTTCTTTGTGCATTTGAAACCCAGCTGGCATTTTCCATCTCTTTCTCCATCTGAGTGGATGTCCTGGAGGAAAGTTCTCTATGCTCTGAGTCCTGATCATTTCTAGCAGATTTGTTGGAAGTTTGTGAAATAAATTGCAAAGATATTTTCCAGGTTTATCAATCTCAAAAAAAAAAAAAAAATCCCCCACAAACAAAACCAAACCAAACCAAAACAAAAAAAAAACCAAACCCAAACAAACACTTGCAAATTAGAGTGATCTCATTTGAATGTAATTTCTTTGATCTGAATTTGGCTCTCTCGCGCATGTTTCACATTTCCCGGGAATATGGTGTACTTGGAGATTTCATTTTTGTATGAAAGGAAACGTCCCAGTTCTTCACTCCTGTGTGTGTGCACTCACGTGTTTGTTTGCTTGTTTTGAAGTCTTCATCGAGACGTGCTGGCCTTTGTTGCACTAACTGCCACACCACCAACACCACCCTGTGGAGAAGGAACGCCGAGGGCGAGCCCGTCTGCAACGCCTGCGGCTTGTACATGAAGCTCCACGGGGTGAGGAGCGTGTCCCACCGGGAGGGACCCTCTGGGGTTTGGGATCACTGCCCAGCAGCTCTAGGAGATCAGCTCTGGAAGGACCAGCCTCTGGACTGGCCCAGAAGAGCTGTATCCCTTCCCGTCTCCTTGAACAGTTAAAAGCTCGGTCTGCTGGGCTTCTCCAGGGTGAGGCTGAGGGAGTACTGGAATGCGCTCAGCTTGCCCAGAGGTGTGGATGCTCCATAGCTGGAAGTGTCCAAGGCCAGGCTGGATGGGCCTTGGAGCAGCCTGGGATGGTGGAAGCTGTCCCTGCCTATGGCAGAGGAGCTGGAACTACATGATCTTTAAGATCCCTTCCAACCCAAACCATCCTCGGATTCCATGAAATGAAAGCTTACCAGGCTCCCGTAGCTGGAGACTGAAGCTCCCCGAACCCAAACTGAGATAAGGAGCATATTTCTTCTCCATGTCATAATTAGGAATGTGTGAAGGAAGCTGAGGAGCCCACATGGAGGCTGGCTGACGACATTTACCCACAGAGGATGGGAGCTGTTGGTGACATGTCCATCAGCCAAAGACGAGACTCCATCCCTCTGTAAAGGCTTCTTCAAACTTCTGCCATGAAGGCTGAGGCCTCTTTACCCCATGCCCATTCCCTCTGAGCTCTGTAGGCTCTCAGTCTGTCAGAGTAATTTAATAGGGCCCAGTCACAAAGGTCACTAATAAATCAGGAAAAGAAAAATAGGAAATAAAGGAAAAAACAAAATTTGTGGGAAAGCTTTAGCTGTTAGCCTTATACATCTTCCAGCCAAGGCCTGATGCAGAGAAAAATAGCTCTTAGTGAAGGACAAGGACTTTAGGTGCTTTGCATGAGCTACAGCACAGAAATAGGAGAGCAACACGTGTGGGAAGGAGCTGAATAAAATACAATATTAATGATTCCAAACTTTCTGAATGTCAAGGTACCACGACCTCTGGCCATGAAAAAGGAAAGCATCCAGACAAGGAAAAGGAAGCCTAAAAACATTACCAAAGGCAAAGCCTCCACAGGTATAGTGCTGTTATGATCCATCCTGGGGTCTTGGAGCACCGTTCACTTCAATATGTTTCCTCTTCTGCAGGAAATTATGATCATTAGAAAATAATGTGAATTTTTCCTTGGTGATTGCTTTAGATCTGGGGCCTGTATTTCTGCATAGACCTCGTGTGATAGGAGGATGCTTGGTGGGAAATCTCAGTGCTGTCATACAATTGTGAGGTTCCTCTGGGCTGTGGGCACCTGGCTCCAGTGCAGCAGCACTCATGTTTGAGCAGATTCGGGCTAAATTGAATAACAGGAAAAAAACACTGCCAGATTGTGGAAGGGTTGCTCCTCCTCCATCAGCATCTTGACAGCCAAATACAAAGCATTTTCTGACAGAGATGTGGTAGAAAGAGAACAGTAGAGTCATGCTTTGAGGTGTCATGGTTGCCGTTATAATATAAATTTCTTTAAGAGCAGATTTACACCTACACTGTTTCACTGCCCTCTACCAATTGTCTTCCAGGATCCACAACTTCGGCCACTAACTCCCCTTCTTCCATTACCAACTCCGACAGCACGGTCACTTTAAAGTCAGAGCCCAGCACAACCTCACAGTATCCCGGACAAACCATCGTGTCGGTGTCCCAGGTAAGGAACAGGGCCTGGAGCCATCCCTGCTGGGGTGGATGATCCTCACACCTCCATGGCCGCTGACCTAGGGGGCCTTGATGAGGTGAAGCAATTAATTCATTGCGCTGTGGCCACCAGCCTGGGCCTGGTGGACTCCCTCAGGCTGAGGAAAGCCGGGAGCACGAGCTGAGATGCTGTGGATGGGAAAGGTCTCCATCAGATCTTTCATCCTGCAGTGGGGAACTGGCCAGAGCTGGTGAAAAGGCTTCAGTGCAGAGCTGACTTTAATTCCCATCTCCTGCACTGAAATCATGGGAGTCACAACGCTGCTGAGTTGGTGAGACCAGCCCAGGGTGGAATCCTCTGTAGCCCTGCAGATAAGGCTCCCTGGGCATGTGTTATCTGCACCTTACAGCCCTGAGGTGCTCAGTGACCGCAGGGCTGCGATGTCAGAGGCCCCACTTCTGTCCCAAGCTTTTCTGAGGGGCTGGTTGCTATTTCATCTTGATATAGGGAAAAAAAGGCTCTAAATCAACCCACACATCAAAATTTTGCGGCCCAACGCTGTCTTTATGCTGAGTCTAAGCCCTCCCTGAGCTGGGCATGCGTGTATGGAGGGGAAGCTCAGCCCCAGCACCCAAGGGCCTAGTGCAGCACTGGTTACACCACATGAGACAGGGATTTTTTTGTTTGAAATCAAGAAATCTGGTTTGTGCTGCGCGCTGAAAAAATATACACCCACCTAAAGATCTCCAAACTGGACGTATTTAATCAGTGAATAAATGCAGATGGGCCCCGGGATGCCTCCTCTCTGCCTGGTCGTTGTGGTTACACTGAAGGTGCAGCACCTTTCCCGCCCAGCTCCGGACTGCTCTGAAGGGATCTGTAGCACCAGGGATCACCCACCCTGCTCACAATCCATCTCAGCCCCACCTCTGCATTGTGACAGGGGGCCAGTGGTCAATAACAGGCTTCTAATGCCCCTCTGCTTCCCCCCCCTGGGCAGGCACAGAGCCAGTCGGACGAGGCGCTGGCCGGCGGCCATGGCGAGTTCAAGTTCGAGCCCGAGGACTACAGCTTCTCCCCCAGCAGCATGGCCCCGCAGCCCGGGCTGAGCGTGCCCCTCCGGCAGGACTCCTGGTGTGCCCTGGCGCTCGCCTAGGAGCCCCAGCCTCCGGCAGAGAGCCTCGGGACCAACGTTTTGGGCTGTCCGACGGGCAGCAGGACGAGCTGCCCCAGCGCCCCGGGACTGCGGGGCGCCGAGCCACAGCCGCTCGACAGGTTTCTCCTGGACGATGCCCATGGAAAACGCCAGCTGGATGGGGCTGGGGTGGCCCCACTGTGGCACCAGGCCCCCAAAAACTCATCCTTCCCCAGAGCGACCCAGGGCTACCTCGCCAAGGCTGGGACGCCGGGGCTGCCTCTGTTTTCCCGGGGAAAGCCTTCCTCCTCTGAGATGAAACCAGCAAATAAATGCATCCCAGAATCTATGTGATTTCTCCCTCCTATGACTCCACTGTGTGCAATTTATTCCACTTTCCAATAAAAGACTGTAATAACATGGCACCAAATAACTTAATTTTATTAAGAT
Organism: Melanocharis versteri; assembly: GCA_013397845.1. NCBI lineage: Eukaryota > Metazoa > Chordata > Aves > Passeriformes > Melanocharitidae > Melanocharis > Melanocharis versteri. The sequence goes on along the minus strand of VZTG01009622.1, from coordinate 333,237 downwards.
GTAAGCTACGTGGCCTGCCTTATGTTTTATTGGCCACTACAGGAAGAAAAGAGAGAAAAAAAGGAGCAATGGTTGTTTTAAACATTTACTGTTTTATATTAAAAATGAACATCTCTATAGAGTGTTAGCTTCTGAAGCGTTTTGCGTATCAACACTGAGCTGATGAGTCATACATGAAATAAACACACTGCTCTTCCCTTTCCAGCTCCAAACAAAGAGGTTTTTATTATTATTTTAGGCAAATGACATGACAAAAATGGTCAAAACCTCCCAATAATAAAAGAATACTAAAATTATGGGTTTTTCTTTTGTATTTCCGGATTGGTTTTGATGTTGCCAAGTCTGAACATTAGAAAATCAGAAGTTAGTCCTCCAAAATTTAAAAGAAAGGCTTGAGGGACTGAAAAATAAGGGGTGTGTTGGAGATGTAATTGTTTGAATACGGTTTTGGGGATGTTTTGAGTGGAGGATTTCCAGCTTTCAGCCATGCAGAGCAGATTGCTTTTTAATTATTTTAATGAATGCCAAGTAGAAAACAATTTCTTGGAGCTGAGCTGTAGCAAAAGATCTTCAGTGATGCAAAACCTACACCACACTTCCAAAAGCTGGCAAGAGCATGTTTCTGCAGCATCTCAGAAGTGGGAAATGGGGGTCCTGTAACTCCCAAGGATCGTTGGGATGAGGACTAGACCTTACTGAAGAGGAGAGATGGGTGGGAAATTAAGGGGGAGCAAGGTCATGAAGTTACTTATGGCCCACTTTATTTGTTATTTCTAAGTAAAATCCGCAGCCTCTCGGTACAGCTATTTATGGCCAGGAAACTGTCAAGTAATAGTTCCTTAATATAGAAGTTGACCTGTCCAGGGCTTCCTGGAGCAACTCTTCCTCTTGTCAGAAGAGATGGATCGCTTGATTTTTATTATAAACAACAGGCTAAAGAGGATCAGGGAGAGTGAATCTGACATCAAGTCACAACTCAGCTGAGATGGAGGATGATGCTTTACACCATGCAACCCTTGCTGGAGGAAAGGAGATGCTCCAGGCACTGGGGAGCACTGGTCCCCTCCAGGGGCTGGCCTGTGCAGGCATGGTGGGGGTTCAAGCCACCCTTTTACCAAAGCCCATGGACAAAAACTCTTTGGAGGAGTTTTTCTTGTGCCTCCAGAGCTTCATTAGCAGCCTGAATGATGCCAAGCTCCAGTGCCAGGGCAAAGGCTGTCATGGAATGGCATCCCTCCAGCGCCAGGCCCGGCACTGGCACACCGTGTTTGCAGGGCCAGCTCTGTCCATGGATCCACATCTCCACCATTTGTTTTTCCACCCTCTGGTCAGCCAACGCCTGCAGCAGAGCCAGGCACGGCCAGGCTGCAGATAAGCCAGCAGCACAGGGCTGGCAGGGTGCACCATCCCCAAATCCAGCCCGAATGTGCCTGTGGGAGTCAGGGAAATGGGTGATGTGGCCCGAGCTCAGGCGACCTGCCGGCGCCTGAGGTGATGTGTCAAGGCACAGCCTGGCAAGAGGCAGCAGAGCCCTGGGTAATGAGCAGGGCAGCTCCCCAAACCCCAAACCCCAAACTTTGCAGGCAGAAAGAAAAGGCAGCGCAGCACAAGTCATGGCAAGACGATTTCTATGGATGATGGCAGGGGGTCCTCGCTTTTTCATCTGCATGACCCCGAGGAGGAGAGTTATTTTAAAGGCAAACAAGGAGACCTAAACAATGCCAAGATGTTGACACCAGTGGCTCCAGAGGTTTTATTTATTGCCTGTTGGTAACCGTCGACCGGGCGTCAGGATGCTCCGGGGGCTGGTGACAGACGAAACGAGGCAGAGGGACAAGAAGTGAAACAACTGGGGCATGTGTAATTTTTCCTTCCTGCTCACTCCCTGCCCTCCCTGGGTGACATCATCCACAGCGCCGGTTTTTCATTTCTTGGGGCGTCTTCCAATCTTTCACTCCCATTCCCAAGGCAGGAGCCGTCCCTGCAGATCTGTGTCCCTTGGTCCCCTCATGGCAGAGGAAATGTGTCTTCCCAGCCCTGTAGGAGAAGGGAAATTCTTTCCCTCCAGGTCCTTGCAGCCACAGAGGAGCCAGCACCCCTGTGCAGGTCCCAGGCCTGCAGACCCACGTCCAGGGGGATCCATGCAATATTTAGCTGTTCCATCCCCAACTGCCACTTTGAAGTCCTTCCATAAGGAATCCACGTCCCTTTGTATCCCTCATTACATGGCAAAGAGGAGCATTTGCCCCAATAGGTGTGAATAAAAACCATGGGAAAGTTTAGACCTTGCCAGCTCATGCTGCATCCTCAATCCTGCTCCTACAGCCTCCTGGTGGCACAGCCCATCTCAGCCCACACAGTTTGTCACAGGAATTTGAATGTTTGGGGTGGCAGGATTGGAGGAGACCAGACACAGAACTGGGGTGTGGGAGAGCCAGGCCCTGCAGCTGACCAGGATGTGGGCTCCCCCCACAGCAGGCACTGTCCCTCCCACCCCTCCTAGCTCCAGCCAGGTTGGATCCTGCCCAACCTGCTGTGCCAACAGCAGCTCTGTCACCTCCAGAGAACAATTTTTACTTCTCTTTCCCAAACCTTTCTCAGCCCTCTTGGTGCTCCCTCCCTTTCCAAGGCATAGGGTGTATTTGCCCTCCTGCAGGTCTGGTGGCTTGTGGACAGCTATTCTGTTTACTGCTGTTGTACAGCTGCCTTGGAGCTATCAATTGCCTTTGTTCAAAGGTTGCCTGCCCAGATGATTTTACAACATGACTACAATGATTTGTTCCATTTTGCACTTTAAACTGATGCCACGGTGATTTCTACCAAGTCAGTGAGCGAGTAATGAAGCACTTGAGCCTATAAACACATGTTATTCTTGTTTATGGTCATATTAATAGCACAATAAAATCATTGCTCACCCAAGCAGTTGCTTTAAAAAAAAAAAAAAGTTTGTTTCCTTTAGGTTTCTGCGTGGAAAACGGAAAGTTGTGGTTTCATGTCTGCTGGACCCCCAAAGCCCAAGACTCTCTAATGGGGTGTCACTTTTATACTGGAGCACAGAACCATCATTTTTCCCGTACTGCACAAAGAAATGTTCAGCACAACTTGTGTGGCAGCTCAGCTGCTGCCTGGGCTCTTCCTAGGCTGCAAATACCACCCAGCTGGCAGAGAGGTTTGAGTGCTCCCTGCACAAGCCTTGGGGGGACACAGCCCCCGGGAGAAGCTGTGCTCCGAGTCACTGGTTTGGCCGATTTGTGCCAGCTGAGGAACACGCCCACCGTGGTTATAAGGGATGGGGGCATCAAACTTCCTTTCCTTGGTGCTGTGGTTGAAAAGTCTGTGAAGCATTACGTGGATCCAAGAGGTTTCTCCTGGAAAGAAGGCAGAGCCAGGTACAGCAGTGCTCTGGGGGATGAAGGGGTGCAAGGCTCTGTTTCTGGTTTTTAATCCCTCTGGAAGTGATGGGTGATACACAGAGGCTCCTTCCCAGTCCCTGTCCACTGCTTCATTGCTCCTCTCCAATGTTTTGGGGTTTTTTGCCAAGTTGGTGTCTTGTGCCAGCCAGGAAAACAACTCATGTTGCTTTCCAGGTCAGTGTGCTGCAGTAATTAAATATCCAGGCTGTTTACTCGTGCAGCAGCTAAAGCAGGGCTGAATATTCAATCTCACCATTGTATGCATAGGAGAAGAAAACAAACAGCACCGGTGCTTTCATCGCTTCAGGTGGTCCTTCCTGGAGAAAGCTTTGTGGCCAGGGGTTGGTAGGAGGTGCTGTCTCCAAGAATTTCTTCTGTTCAGTATCAAATTTACATAGAATACACTTAATGAGGAGCAATAACACCTTCTGCAAAGTGATTTTATTTCAAAGAAGTTCCTCCTCAAAGGGAAGCTTGTTGAGCAGCACATTCCAAAAAGGCTCTTGTTAAAGGGAGTTTTTCCCCATCCAGTTTTCTTCTCTGAAAAGCCCTGATCCCATATTCCAGTAAAATTTCTACCCAAGAGTATCACAAGTAACATGCCATGGGTACAGCAGGTGTTGAGAGGAAGGATGAGGAGCAGTTTTGGACAGTTTTTATGGTCAAACTTGGCAAAAAGCATCTTCACCTACAGTTTTCTAAAGCCCTTGGACTGCTGGGGTTTACCAGCCTTTGCCCTGTTGTTGCAGGCTCTCTTTAACATCGTTAGGAAATGCATTAATATTGGCGTTTCAAGAAAGATTTTATAGTAAGCATTTCCAGAGCAGTGTTAAATGTGGCCAACAGCAGACCTTGACCATTGTGCTGTTTGAAAATGTTGGAGGCTAAGCTGCTTCCAGGGCCAATTTCTCAGCTGGTGCAAGGCAATACTGCTCAGCCACTCTACCATAGAAACAATTAACCTCATAAACGGGATGCTGTTTGCACTTCCTGATGACCTAGAAGAAAACAGGAGGAAGCAGGAAAATTTTATCATTCAAGTAGAAGATTCTGTCTTGGTTTGGATGCAAAACTAGTTGTTTCACGGCTGGGAAAGCTTTGGAAGCTCTCATATTGGGAATGAGTGCAAATAAGCATGCATAGGGGAAAAGATGGATAGAAAAGAGCAAAGTAAGGTGCTTCTTATGATTTTTTTTTTCCTCCAAACCAAGCAAATGGCTCCAAGCAAACGCTGGTAGAAACTTCCAGCCCCTGTTCCAGTTTCACCAGTGCTCACATTTCCCTTCCCTAGGACAGGCATGGGACTGACCCTTCTGTTGACCACCTGAAAACTGTTGGGAGGAAAGGAGAAGTGGGCACAGACAGGACGTGGAGCAGTTATTGCAGGTGTCATTCCTCCCATCTGTTCACTCCTTGCTTGCAATAAAGAAGAAGCTCCAGCTCATGAAATTAATGGAAATGATGGGCATTGAGCCCCAGGAGCCCAGTGTGACACATGACTGGGGGGTGCTAAAGCTGCTTTCAGTGCTGTGGCCTCAGCCAGGGGGTTGGGAAACGCTGCTGGAGACCCCAGCCCTGCTGTGTGAGCGGGACTAAGGTGAGCGTCAAGGTGGAATCGGCGTTAATCATTTACCCCTGGAGGCTGTAACAGACACTCCGCGTGTGTCTGCAGGGATCTGCGACAGAAGTGTTCAACAGGGAAGCTGCTGCTGCTCAAAGGGCACCAGAAAGTGGCCTTTTGGGGAGGCAGTTGATTCAGATCCACCTTTGTTTGCTTTGTGGGAGCACATTCCCCATGCTGAGGGTGCTCTGTCACTGGCGAGGCCGTCGCCGCGTGGGGACTGCAGGGTGATTGCCACTCCTGAGCCTGACCTTGACATCTTTCCTCCCTGATTAATAATGCCACAGCACCAAACAGGAGCAGGGGACTTACAGGGAAGGTGATAGCTAATGGTGAGTCAGGAATGATGGTGGTGTTTGAGCCTCACTCCATGGGAATGGCTTTGGAAGCTTTGTAAGCTGTTTTTTCTGCTGTCCTAAAGCATTTTTAACCAATTATGTCATTCTGGACATAATATGTATATACTTCTTATTAAATAGTGCAGCTATAACAACAAGCCAAGGTTTGGGATTGAGCTGGCACCCAGGTGTAGCTGAACATATTGCCATCACCTTCCTTCAGGAGGAAAAAGTGATAAATACAGGCTGTCATTCCTCCATCTCTACGTCCATCCCAATCAACAGCAATCCAGAACTTCCTGTCTTCAGCTTGGGTTTCTTCAGTTCATCCCAAAACCAGGCTTTCTCCCAGAGCAAACCCTTCCTCTGTGAATCTTGCAGTTCCATGGGAGTCTGTAGAAATGCCGTGATATAAACAAAGGGTAAAAGGACATCATTCCTGAATGCATTTATCTGCTGGTTCATTGCGGAGCTTGCTCCTAAATCCAGCCCTGCATCCACAAGAAAAGGGTCCGTGAGCACGAGCCTGGTGTGCCAGCTTTGTCCTGAGCTCTGCACTCGGGGTGAATGCAGTGTCTGTGGCTCACAGGGCAGTCCCAACACACGAAGGACCCCTCACCTTCTCTGGAAGGAGGCAGAGGATGCAGCAAAGCTGTTTCAGAAGCATCTCTCCCAGAGGGAAAGTTGGTCTCATCAGTATTCCTGCAGCAGGCTTTGCTGCATGCCCAGGAGTGATTGACAGTGGCTTGAGCTTTGCTTTTAAATCGTGCAGCTTTGCCTCATATTAACACATGGTTAGGAAGGATTTAGAGGTTTAAAATATTAATAATGGATAGCTCATTTCTGAGCAGACAGTTTTAATAACAGTGCTCCTTCTCGGACGGGCTCTGCTCTGAGGTCATTGACTCTGACATTGCTGCTTGCCCTCGCCTTCTGAAAAGATGCAGAGCTGTGTGCTCGTGTTCTCCCTTTCCCTGCTGTGTGGGGTGCCCCGGGCGCTCCAGTTTCAGGGACAGTGATGCCTTTGTGGTGTTAATGGCACCAAACCTGGGGAGAGAAGAGCCACACCTGCCCCGTCCCCTCCAAGTCTCAAGGCTGGGAGAGCAGGAGCACCCTGGGGTGCTCACGGGAAGCGGGTGCTGGGCCTGCCCTTGTCTCCTACCCCTGGGAATTTTAGACATGTCTAAACCAAAGTGCAAGCAGGACTTTTATAAAGCGCTGCTTTACACTATTTTGGGACAGCCAGGGCAGACTGGAGACACCAGGAGCTGCCTGGAGACGTTGGCACTTTCTCCTCAGAAGCTCCAGGTTTCAGAGGGCCTCTGTGCTCACACAAAAAGTTTTCTTAAACTTTTTGAAGCCTATGGTTGCTCCGAAATGTAGATGCCTCTTCACTTTTCTTGGCTTGCTTTGCCTTTGTGGCTTGGTAGGTGCCTACCAATCATTTTGGCCACAGTGGTGTCAATGGGGCTTGGAACATAACCACAAAATCAGACACATCTGGAGAAAGCTGAGCAAGGTCACCAGGGATGGAGTTGCTTTTGGTTTTTAAAGGCAGCCTGGATAAATGGCAAACAAACCCTCTTCCACTTGCAGGAGGCAAAAGCCAAAAATAAAACCACAATAGCATCCACAATTTCTAAAATAGCTGGCTTCCACTCCTGTAATTAAATTTCGTTTTGATTTTTCGAAGAGCAACTGGCTAAAGATCAGTCCCTAATTCATGGGAAATTGATTTGGATAAAACAGAAATCTACTTACCTCTTAATCAGAAAACAAATCCAAACAAACCAGAATCTCATTTGAGGTTTATAAGCTTTTTTTAACTCAGTATGTAAGTGCTTCTGAATGTCTCACTGAAACCCAAAACCAGGAGTAAAAAAAAAAATGTCATGGAGAAATTGCTGTGATTTCTCAATCCTACTCAGAAGCAGGAAATCTGGGGACTTCCTTGGGAGGTTTCTTGGGAGACTGACATGCTTTTCGTTATCACTGATGCCTTTTATTGAGGTGCACAATTAGTCTGCAGAAAACACAAGGCAAAGGTTTAGGTTCTTTTTCCCTCCTGAGTCAGGCTGCCCAAACGTGGTAATTCATTAAGCATTCTGTGCTCCTGCTAATTGCCAGCTTGGGTCTAGGCCTCAGCGTGCAGCGTATCCTTGGAGTGGAGGCTTATCTCGGGAGCTTCCTGAGTCTGCAGAATTGAATGAAAGTCTCACCAGGAAAAGTGGTTTGTTTTGCTTTTAGTTTGTTTTGTAAGAAAGCTGAGAATTTCCCTTCCCAGCCAAGGCTGAATTGACCACAGGGAAGCTCATGAATTTCAACGCTTTGGATCGTCAGGCATTCCAGACTCCAAAAGTGCTAAATTCCTTTTTAAAAAAATATAGCTGTGCATTTTCAGTCCTCCACTGAAATTATTAATTCTGTTCAAATTTGGAAAGAGGCTGTGAATATGCTGCTCTGTTGTCAGTCAATTTCCTTCCTTTCCCCAGTGAGATTTTTGGCCAAACAGAGGTAAAATGTGGAAACTCTATCAGACTTTCAAGCTTGGCTCCTCATTTTTAACCCTGTAGTTATGAGGGCACTTTCTGGTGTCATCTTCATGTCAGAATTCATCTGTCACATCGACACTCCGTCAGTGATTGGAGCTGGGACGTCATGAGGCAAAGTGACCTGAAAATGGTCCAGCACAAGGTCAGTGGCAGAAATGGCTCTGGTTTCTTGGCTCTGGATTTTGTCGTGGAATTGGGGTAAAACCAATCCATACTATAAAGTTTGGATTGTGTTTGAGAAGTGAAACCACTGCTGGGGGACAGTGGTTTGTCCTGCTGAGGGACCTGAATCTACAAACCCATCCTGGAGCAGAGTTGAGCTGCTGTTGAGGAGCCCTGGCCACCTCTGCCAGCACCCAACTGTAGTTCCCCAAAAGCTAGCAAAATCTTCCTAAAAAAGGTCATTTCAGGCTGAAAAGCAACAGAGCTTCTCCATTTCAGACCAAAAAGGGATTTTTGGGGGGTGGGGGGAATAAACTAAATTTGGAAAACACTTAACCAAGTTGCCTTAACTTAACAACAGCTTTTATTAGATTGCACTTGTCCAATGAGATTAATGGACGTTTTCCTTTGAAACTCTGGGAGTCTTTCCTAGACACTGGGAATAAGTAGGTTCCTTCAAATGTTCTGCTTCCTACAGGATTTACTGGTGAAAGATTTAATACAATTCAGCACAAACATTTTAACCTTTCCATCTAAAACGCTGAATTCAACCGTTTCCTGAATGTGTATAATTTAAAGGCTCGTGTTTTCCTGTGTCATGCTCTCTGAAGCATTTTATGTCGCCTTGCTCCTATTGACTCTTTTAAGAAAACACTGCAGGAGTATACAGTCACTTTCAGATAACTCAGATTGTTTACTTTATGAATGAAGGAGGAAATTGAATACTCAAATAAAGTTATGCATCTAAGTGCCAGGAGCTAACTGCCCTCTTAAATTTGCTTGTCTCCTTGAAAGAGTCTTTAAATACAATTTATGACGTAAAGAGCCTTTCTGTAGTGCTGAGAGGGATCTCCACTGTCTCTGTTATAAATGGATGCTCTCAGCAGCTGCTGGAGTCCGGGCCAGGGACAAATGCTGGGCTTTCAGGAGCTCTTGTGCATCCCATTGATCTGTGTGGGGTGCAAATAAGCAGGGGCTGCTGTTTTGATGGAATTATCTGGTACAGACCGTGGAAAAGTAAGGAAAAGAAGGTTTTCTAGCATCATCTAACCACTGTCACACTGAACTTTAGTATTAGGTTGAGACCTCACAGCTGGGGGAGGTGGTGTATGGCTGCCTGTGTGAACAGTGCCATTTGTTGCCCTGTTTCTCCTGCCCCCAGTTTGGAACAACTTCAATCTGATTTGTATTTAGGGGTATAATTCAGACCAGTCCCAAGTTATCCTTGTCTCCGTGGTGTCTTAGCACCCGAGGTAATTGTTTTTTCCTTAAAATAGCTGGCAAACATGATTGAATTTGCATTGAATTAAAAAATAAAGCAATTCCCCAGGGAATTAACCTTGCAGACTCCCCAGCCTGTTTCTCCACCCCTTTCCTTCAAGAGAATTCCTCTCAGGATCTCATTCCACTGCACTAATGAATCGCTACAGTAATGGGAATGTGATTGACATGTTAAATGTCCTTTCTTGAGCCAGAGTGATTAGAGAAGGATAAATATGAACAGGCACGTGTGGCCAGTTTGCCTCTGACAGCTATGAGCAGGATCTTGGGAGAGGCCTGGGGGATGCCAAGGTGCCAGAAGGACTCAAGTGCAGCCCTCCCAGTGGAGATTTAATGCTCGTAAGCCATCATTTGGCACAGGGCTTTTCCAGGTTCACATCCAAGTACAATGCTCTGACATATATACCCCTCTATTTGCAAAAAGAGGAAAGGTTCAGAGTCCCTTTTGGTCCTGATGGCTGGGATTTGATGGCAGGATGAGGGAACAAGGTGAACTTTCAAGGATCCCAGTTAGATGTGGGAGTTTGATGGCCTTCATCTCTGTTCTCCTCAGCAAAGCCATGAGATGCTCAGAGCAGAGAGTGACCATGGAAAACTGCCTCCTGATGTCCAACATCCTTATTCAGAAGCAGGACTGGGGGCCAAACTCTGCTTCACACAATAACCTTTGAGCCAAGGACTGCCATCTCCTGCACCGTGGGCACGGAGTGCAGAGATTACCCTTGAATGGATTATTCAGGCGCCAAAAAGGTGAGGTCCTTGAAACCTGGAGTAATTGAGAAATTGTAAGATAAAGAGCAGGAACCCAAATGAGATTGTGGCCTGCAGAGTGGGAGAAAGGGCCAGATTTGGTGGGTGGGTTGATGGAGAGAGGCACTGATTTGCATCCAACCTCCTCTTCAGCCCTTCTGCATCTCCCCAGCATAGAGTTCTCCACATTTCCCACAGTCCTTCCTGATGTAAATTTGGGAAGCTTTTGGGGCATGAAGGAGGCACGGAGAGATCTAATTATTCCCATGGCTTGTCCTTCTTGCAGAGCACTTTGCACAAGGGCAGTGACTGGGGAGGAAGTGTCCCAGACCTTCCTCTCCCCTCCCAAAGTCACAAATCCCCCTGTCTGAGGGAGGTGCTGGGGGCTTAAGGCAGGTGAGCCAGGCAGAGGTCACTCACAAGGTCCCACCTCTCCCCCAGCATGGGCTGCACCAGGAGCAGGACCTCTATCACACACTAATATTGGATTATGATCGTGAGACTCCACAATGTCACACTGATAAGGGCGAGGGTTTTTCCCTGTACGAGCCTGTTTCATTTTAACTCGTAGGTATGTCAAGTGAAGGGAATATTTTCCCTTCTGCATCAGACTCCAACTTTGTCGAGGTCGGTCACAGGAGAAAGTGTCAGGGAGACATTTGTCTGGCAAGGAGAGCAGTTATGGGGTGCGGGGTGCTTCAGAGCTGTGGAAAGGGAAGCAGCTGGGAATGGGATAATGTGGATCAAGACGTGGTGAGGATAAGTCTGGTTTTCATGACTAATGCTGGCAGAGCTGCCTGGCTCTGTGTTTCAGAGGTTGCTGCAATGTTACAAAGACGTTTAAATCATGAATGGTCACCAGTTTTCCCAGGCTTATCCAGGCAGTGTTTCTGGAGTAGGTATCCACCAGACACCTTCACTCTTATTTTCTCAGATTCTTCTGAAACGAGCAGGAACTTGGTACAGCCTGTGAGGGTCTCTCACGTCTCCATTTACACTGTGCATCAGTGGCTTCAAAAGGTGCTTCAAAGGCAGAGAGGGGCCAAGAGGTGATGTTGGAAACATCTTACTTCACTGACTGAATGACAAAGCACTTTTTGCAATTCTAGATAAAAATTTTCACTAGAAAGTGATGACGCAACAGAAATACCCTGGGGACTGAAAAACTGGGACAGTCTTCACTTGACCACAGCCTGCTTGCCCAGTGCACCCCCAAACCAGGTAGTGTTTGAGGAGAGAGAGGTGGGAGTCATTTGGAGGAGAAAAATATGGTAGCAAAAAGCAAATATTCATTTGTAAACTGCATTGTCTGGGGCTGCTCCCACACAGGCAGTGTGATCATCTTCTCTCTCCCTCCAAACCAGAGAGTCCCTGGGGGAGAAGATAAACTGGTGCCTGAAGAAGTGCACCAGCTTCCCTTAGGTTCAGCCCTAATTAATGAATTAAAATGCAGAAATGCATCACAGCTTGTGTTCCTGGTCACTTCCTACTGAACAACCCCTGCAGAACCTCTGCCAGCTCCATGAGCATCCAAGTCAATACTTGCACCAAAATGTCAGAGGGGACAATAGCAACTAAAAATAGGCAAAGACAGGAATTTGCCTATAATATTTTTAACCTTGGAGGATGGCAAAGTTATATATAGCTAATACAGAAAAATGGGTTTTGTCGCTTAAATGAGGAAAACACAGAGTGTGTCTGTTTAGTTGGGTTAAGTGTCGGTTGAATTCCAAACCTAACAACACTTTTTTGGCACTGTACCTGTGTGCGCTTCTGGGGTTGTTTTATGGTGTGTGGGCTTCCTGGGGGAGCTGGGGAGAAGCAGGGATCACATCATAAAGGCACCGAGTGTTAGTGGGGGATTTTATCCCCTCGTCCTGCTTGCTGGAGAGGGGCGGAGGGCAGGGCTGGGATGGCAGAGGCAGTTTGGAAATGGGCTCGTGCAGCTGCTGCTGCCTGGTCTCTGGGCAGGGGACCCACGCGTAAGGTGGGTCCTGGCATCATCTTTAGCTCTCCAGTCCGTGCTGGAAACCTGCCATCTGTGCTGCTCCTTGGAGGGACAAGGAGACAGGAGCAAGCCAAGGCTGCTGCTCCCTCTGCCGACCCTGGGTGCAGGCGGGAGGCTGAGCCGGGCGAGCTCCAGGGCTGAGACCCAGCAGTGCCTGTGCCCAGCTCACCGCCAGCATCGCCAGGCTGGGGACCCCCTGCCAGAAGAGCTGCTTGGTAAAATACTCAAAAGGGCAGTTTTGCTTCACAGCAGAAAGAGATGAATAAACAGGAAATAAGGGGTTGAGCAACTGTTCCTTCTTTTCTTTATGTATGTCTACGACAAACTATGACTTTTAGCAAAGAATATCTTGATGATAAAGCATTCAGGATCCAGCAATGAATCAAAGAAAATTTTGCCATTTAATTTAATGGGAACGTGTTCAAGTCCGTAATCTGCAACTGGAACTCTTTTCTTTTTTTTCCCTGCAGATCCCTTTAATCCTTTAGCAATCGTGTATTTTCCAAAGAGGTTTTCTGTATGTCCCGAGGGTATAAAATCACAGTGGGAAAGAAGTGCTGCTCACAACCTGTGAGTAACTACAATCTGCCTCCCACTCTGCTGGTAACACCCTGTGGATATTTGCTTCTCAGAGATTAGAGGAACAAAGCAAGAAGAGAGCAGCGTTCCATTATGGTGGAGCATATAATATTGTGATTATTACTCATGCCCTCTGTCTAATTAATCATTTTGTGTGTTATTTGAAGGCAAACAGGGCCTTTGGTTCATTATCGCTTATACATACACAGAACTGGAGTCACTTCAGTGCTGTCAGACTTGGTTAATCCCTGCCTGGGTTTTGTACATGTCTGGGTATCTGAATCATGTACATGGCAAATGATCTACTAATATGTTTGTTCCACCAGTTTGTTCATATGGAGCCAAATATATGAAAGCATTCAAACTCCGGAAAGTGCAGATATGGTCCTAATGGACTTGACAAAGGCACCTAATGTTAAAGGTTATGAAAAAAGGGTTGCTGATGAAATGCTTTTTTTGCTTTCTTTTCTTTTCAAGTATTCTGTTTGTGTTTCTTTTATTATTTATATTTTATCTTGCTCAGTGTTTTAAACTGGGAGGCAAGAAAGGGGATCAAGAAAACTCTGAATTCTATGAAAACAGACTTAGGGGACGAAACCATCAATTTAACCTGAAGTAGAGGAGAAGGGTGGTTGCTGAGGATGTGTGTTTTGTGGTACCCAATGCAGGAGCCTGCCAGTTACCAGAGTTACTGGGATGCTGCAGTGGTGGCATAAAGCACAATGGCCACCAGGTTATCCAGGTGCAGTTATCCTGCCTGCCCACCCCGTTGGTGAAGTTGCCTCCATCCTGCCTGCATAGCAGCACTCTGAGAATACGGGCCATGAATTTTAAAATTTAAAGAAGCTCTGTATCCTTTTTCCTCACTGCTCATCTGTATGAGAACAGAACCTGCTTTGAGGCTCTGCACTTGGAAGACTTCACATTAAGACTGTAACATTTTGATTACAAGTGATATAAAATGCAGTTCACTTTATTTCCTAATTAATGACAGTACATAAGGCAACAGTAAACTCAATTGCTTCCAACAGCTTTTTATATTCACTTGGAGGCATTTACGGAAATATGACTCGTGTACCCAGCAAAATCTTCCCTTGACCAGATGTAGAAGGAAAGCAGTTTTATTGGCTCCATGATAATATCACTAAAGAGGAAACAAGCTATAAAAATAATAAAAAAACACAAGCCGCACTGAATTTGAGAGTTGCTAAACTGAAAGATACAGAAACAAATACAGAGAAGATAATAAGGCCTTTTACAGATAGTGCTGTCCTGTGTAAATAACGCAGACACTGAATAAGTCCCTCTGCAGTGAGACTCATTAGAAACACGTACATCAGCCCAGAGCAATTACTTTGATGGTTCCCCAGCTGCTTTTCACAATAAATGTCCTCAGACCCACCAGGTTGGAGTCATTCAGCTTGCTGCACGTCCTTGCAGATATACAGCCATGCTGAAAACAGGGAACTGCCACGGATTTCTCACTCAGGGTCTTGGGCTCGTTGCTTTACAGACCAGATTTTAGGAGAAGTACTGGTCCAGGAGAGCTGATTAAACAAGACTGTTCAAACAGACGGAGAATGAAGCACCCATTTCCATAAGGAATGAGCATGGCCAAGGATTATATTGATCCATGGCTGTCCAGCACATAGATCTTGTCTTGGGTTTGCATCTGCGATATGAGATGCTCCTGAACTGCGATGAAATCCATGTGGAGCTGGTCTTCCTAAACATCAAACCTGTTCAAAAATGAGTCTAATTAGCACATTTTTGCTTGAAATTAGAGATAGTGGAGTTCTGCACACATTGGCACCCCAAGAACTCAGCAGTGGGTTTTAAGAGATGGGACTTGCCTTGCTGAGGTACAACATAAGTGCTCACATTGCAAACCATCTGTCTCCTGGGGGAGCTGCTAGAAGTCTAGAGAACTGTTTGGCTGAAAGTCAGGAATGAAAGCTAAATTTCCTAAGGTAAATTTTCTTTTTTTTCCCCCTTGGTTTTAAATATTTTGCCTGGGGAAGGTCCAATGAAAGAACAAAATGAATGAACATGGGAGACCACGGCCTTTGGCAACATGATAGAAGTGCAATGTAGTAACAAATGTAAGCTGAAAGCCAGTCAGAGTGAAAATACATAAATTGAGGACACTTTTGTCTTGTATTTGGGAGTCTGAAGGTGAGGAGGTGAGTAAATGATAGCCAGCAAGCAGAAACACTCAAGCTGACTCTGAGGTATAAAATTTCGTGGCTGCATGGGAAAAGGTGAGCAGTGAAAGTCAACAACGAGCAAGACATCAAATAAATTTGTGTATCACTGTTCCTAAGTGACAATAAGCACTTTCTCTCCCCTTGTTGTCACAAGTTTTTTCTTCTCTCTACAGGTTTTACAGAGGGATGGGACAAAGCCAGCCCAAAGCCTTTCTCTAGCAGGAGTGCAATGGCTGAATGTCCAGCTTCTGAAGAAAATTCTTACTTTGTCATGACCATCCTACTGTGACAATGGAAAGAAGGACACCTCCTTTGGCAAGGCAGGAAAATGAGACTGGGAAAGCTTAAAAATATATATGGAGAAAATTGAAGGGAAAGCAAAGAAACATCTACGACTTCTTGAGATCCCCTTCCCTTGAGAGGGTGCAAGCCTCACAAATGAATCAGAACAGGTACTTGCTCCAAGGAGTTAATCTTTATTAACAGCCCCAGAATGCCCTTCAGCTGGTGCTCAGCCTGGTTCAAAGGTTTTCCAGAAAAACAACATACCATAAACCAAAGGGCAGCACTAATTGGAAGCAGTGTAATTCTGAAAACAGCAATACCTTTTTGTGGGTTAATAACCGGAAATTAAATTTCATGTATGTTAGCAAAGCCCATCATAAAGCACCAGGTGAATGAGGGGCATGGGCAATAAGGGCAAGGGTTTGGAGCATGCACGGTCACCATCCAGCAGCAACCCCTATTCCTTGGTCACAGCCAATATTCCCAAAGGATTAGTCCTCAGCCTTGAACCCCTGGCTGAAGGAAATGGTTTGCACAATGTGGCTGCTCCTTGTGGCTTTGGTGGTGAAATAAAATTGGTGGAATAAGGAGGAACATGAATTCAGCTGTCACAGAAGCAGAATTGCTCTGCTCACGTCCATGTGGAGTCAGGGCAGCAGCAAAGGGCTGCTGTGACTTGTCCCTCCCACTTGATATTGCCCTAGCCAGTGCTCAGGCTACTGGTGCTGTGAATGACCTTGCCATGTGCTCTGCGTACACAAATGAAAGGCTTGTCTGAACAGTTAATGGGGTTGCAATGTTAAAATGCCATGCAATGGAGAGCAGGTACAGGCGCATGCTGGGGTTGGGCTTGCTGCTGATGGCATTGCCTGAAATGGAAACTCAGCTAATATTTGGACTGCAGGGTGTGTGTCTCTTATAAGGAAATGGCTTAATCTGGAAAAGGAGGCAGAAACACAAGGTCAGATCCTCTCTCCTCTGCCCTCATTTCCTCTTCTGGCTGCGCTGGCTTCCCCGACACTGCAGAGGAGTCAAGAGACTGATGTCTCCAAGACCAGGCTGTCTCTCTCCAGGGATTCCTGCAGTGCAAGTCATCACCCCAAGCCAGGGCTGTGAGAGGTGAGAGCTAGGCAGGGATGCCAGATCACCTTGAGTTCAGTGACATCTGCAAATAGCACAGGCCTGAGGAGATGGATCCCGTCCAGAAGCTGTCCTGACCCTGCCTGATATAATAAAGCCATCTGCTGGTCAAGCTGGGCTGATCACATTCAGTTGGAGACACCCATGGGCTATCTTCATTCCTGGGAGCTCATTTATGAATAACCAGAGGTGTGGCCTCGAGCAGTGTTGTGTCTGTGGTGGCAGTTCCTCCACCTGGGCAGTCCCTCCACACCTCTTCTTCTTGACACGCCAGAGAAACATTTGCTGCTATTTGCTTTATTTCCAGCTCTTGGTGGTTGAGACGAAGAGTGGGAAAGCCTGAAAGATGAGATATACCTGGGCAAGAGAAAAAGCTCGCCAGGCACACCACGGGCTGCAGAAAAGGATGGTGACAACCAAGTGTCCCTGAGGAGGGACAGCCCTTTGCAGCTGTGAACCACAAACTCTGCTCACCACAAGCTGCTGCTCCTCAGGGCCTATTTTACTTTTCCCTGTCGCTGTGTTTGGGAGACTTTTTGTCTGAAGGCCTCTCTCCCACTGAACCCATCCATCACCAGCGCTGACAGAGGTTCCTGCTGCCTGAAATGGCCAGGAAGACTCGGTGGAGCCAGAACCTCAGGGGTCAAGTCCAGGTTGCCATGTCTGAGCGAACGCTGCTCCGGATACACGTGGCCCAACGTCACGTTGGGAAGGCAGTGGAGGACCAAGAGGGAGGAGAAGGAAGGATAGGATGTAATCTTTCATCCTGAGAGCAGGCATGTGGGATGGGAATATTTCATTTTGCTGCTGCTGATGGTCTGGCTCCAAGGGGGTGGAGGAAGGGAGTCCCCAGCCCAGGCAGGGAGCAGCCGCCCTGGCATCGCTCTCCTGCTCGCTATTTTCGGCTGCAGGAAAAACACAGAGGCAGGGAGTGCTGGGGACATCAAGCTGAACTCAGTGATGCTTCTTGTGTCATCAAAGAGGAGAAGGTCTAAAGGTGCAAATGTCCCATGGTCAGGGTCCAGATCACATGTGTGAGCAGAGGAGGAAGGCTGTAGGCACAGCACTGAAGTGATGGGCACAGAATGAGCTCAGGGTACCCCAAAGCAGCTGCCTCCCAGCTCACCTGATGGGTGCACTGGGCTTCCTTTCTCTCCAGGGTACCACCAGCATCTTCCTCTCTGCTCCCACCGGTACCTCCAGCAGCACCAGTAACTCAGTAATGCCTGCAGCTGGTTTTACCCAGAGCTGCTGCCCAAAGGTCCCTGCAATACATCCCTCGATGCTCCTGGTGCCAACACTCAGCTGCTCCAGGCTGGGAGCCTCACTGCCCTGCCAGTGTGACCCACCAAATATCACATCTGTTGTTGGGGCTGAACTCTAATGGGCTATCCCAGCTCATGGGGACGGAGACACGCCACAGTCCACCTCAGCACCCCACTTTATATCAGACAAACCCCATAAAGTGATCCTTGTTCCACATGATGGTCCCGGAGACGGGCACCCTCTGAGCTTCCCTGGAGCAGGCACTGTGGACCAGTGGTCATGACCCGCTCCCAAAGTGCACTTGATTTGGTCCCACACCCCTGGAAGAGCTCTCTGTTGCCCACAGGGCTGCCTCCTGCCCTGGGAGCAGCCCCAGCCACGCACAGAGGAGCGAGCACCGAGTCACACTCACATTGTTTCAACACGTTTGCTTAATTAGTTTATCAAGAAATGTGTTTGGCCTCCTCTGAGGGAAATGCTGTCTGTCATTCCCAGGCATCCTGCAGGGCCCCGGGGAGCTGACAGACCCTGGCTCCTTCCTATCTCTCCTTAACTCCATTTGCTGGGCCTATTTCCCATTTTTTTTTTTTTCCATGTAGCACTCCCTCAACATTTTGGGATTAAAGTAATAGATAACAAAATTATGTCTAAAAGAAGACCATGACAGGTAAGGAAACAATGTAAGGAGTGGGAAGATTATTTGGAAAAATGTTAAATCAATAAATGTGTAGGAACTTGAAATTATATTTTTATCACTCCAGACAAATTCTCTGTGGATTGGAGTCACTTCATAGAAGTGCGACGAATGAAAAATTACTAATTATGCATAAAATATTAATTCTGTTCTTCCTTATGTGGAGCAGAGGATGCTCCATCAGTGTTGTGTGGCCCAAATGAGAGGTGGGCACGTGAGCAGGATGTCCCCCATCCCCGGCTGGAGGGGCTGGGCTGCATAAGGGAGGTTATTTGGCTGCCTGGGTGTTGCTGGAGCAGGGAGATGAAGGCACTGCTGGTCCCAGGTGGGCTCAGGTAAGCAGCAACTTTCAGTGATGTAGCATTTACCCCACGGGAGCACTTGCTGCTCTCCTGGTGTGCAGCATTTGAGATCCAGAGCCCAAGCAAGCCCAGGACAAGGGAGAGAGTGAGAATGACAGACCTGCTCCTGCCTGGGGCCCATGCAGTGTGTTAAATTGTGTGCTGCCTCAGGAATGCAGCTTCAGGGTCTGCAGTAACCTTGGCTTCTTCTAGAGGTGCTTCATTCATTGTTGGAGAAGCTTGAAATCTTCTCCCTTCCCTTGTGGTGATGGGGTCTGACCTCTCTGCTCCTGTTCCCAAACTGCTGATGAGGACAGGGCACTTCCAGGGGTTCTGGGCTCAGCTGTGGCAGGACAGGCCCAGGGAAGCTCACCTGTTGAGCTCTATCTGTAGCTATTTGTCTGTACCTGAGGTTGCTGGGGTGATGCAGGCAGTCCTGGCTGCTTTAGTAGTATTGTTGTGATAACAGCTGAGCACTTTTAAGTGATTATTCTTATTCTAATCCTTCCCGTGGCTCCTGATGACAGTTTTGGATGTATCTCATGTAGATTCCTGTTGCTTTATAGCCATCTTCTATCAAATTAAATTAATAATGTGTGGTTTTTTCGTGTGTAGAATATAATCCTAGGGCTCTCACTTGTTCTGCTGTCACAGCTGTGGCAAGCTGAGTGTCTGTGTGACAGGAGGAAGTGAGCACTGGTGGGTAGCAACCTACTGCAGCTGATCTTCTTGTCTGTGCCAGTTAATTACTGGTTGGCAAAGCCACATGGTGTCTTGACTGAGGTTTCGTGGGCTTAATGCCCTTTTTCCAGCTTCCTTCATGTCTCAGACCTGGTGAGTTGCTGTCAGCCCTGTGACCCTTGCACAGCAGCCAGCTCATTACCTGACATTGCCACCACCAGGGCAAAACTACTGCTCTGGGCAGGGCTGGGGCAAGAGGGCTCTGAAGAGGGGGAGCTCAAAAACCAGTTCCTGTCCTGGTGAGCTTGGTGCAGATATGTCTGTTCTGAAGTAACGAGGTTTGGCTTACACAAGCTGCAGAACAAAGCGATGCTATGGTTTTTAACTCCTGATAGTCATCCCTCTCTGTTAAACTAAACCAAAACAGCTCTGGTTAGGGGGAAAAGAAACTTATTCAGTTCAGTGCTCGAAAGAGGAACACGAAAGGTGTTTGCAGACTAGTTCTCTCTTCCTGGGTATGCTGGCAGCCCAACGCCAATGTTAAATCTCTGCCCATCAGTAGTGGGGTGTAGAAAAACATCTTTAGCTGTTTCTGTTAGAGTCTTAATTGCACTGATGGGGCCTCTGTGTGATAACCCGATGTGCGATGGCAGCTCTGCTGCCTTTGTCCAATCGATCCTGCCTGTATCGAAACCAGTGCACTGTGGTTGAGCGTCGTGGAGGTGGAACTGTGGTCTGTCCCCTCTGTCCTGAGTCAGACACCGTAACTCATCCCTCTGGACAGCGATGACTTTCCCTTTGCTGGAGATGGATGCAATTCCCCTGGCCCTGGCCGGGCCTGGGAGGAGCTGCAGGTCCCGTTATCACCGAGTGGGATGCAGCCAGGGCCGGTGGTGTCGGGTGATCCTCGCCAGGTCCCCAGCTGGCACTGCCAAAGCACGCAGGGCTTCGCTCCAAATGCTTCCACCACACAGAAACACGGCTCCTGCTGCCAAGGGGACGGGAATGTCACTCAGCTCGGGGACAGCAGGCCGCTGCAGTGTGACAGCCACTTCAGCAGTCAGTCCCGCAACGCTCCGTGAAAACAAAAGGTGCCTCCATGCCAGAAGGACTATCTTCACTCCCAGTGGAATACATCAGATGTCTGGCAATTTCTGGGAGCCTTCCTCAATAAAAACATGAGGGAATGGGAGTGATGAGTTACACAGCAGTGTCCTCTAAAGTTCAAGGCATGCTGGCTAAATATATGTCACATTCCTATAGCTCTTGCCAGGGAAAGTGTTGTACAAGCTACATCCAAAGTCTGCTTTCCTTCTCCATCAAAAGCCCCTCTAGATCCAAAGCTATCTGAGCCACTTACAGCCTGGATTTCTTTTGGCTTGATTTTTTTTTTTTTCAGCAAATGAATGAAGGTGGACGCTAGCTTCTCAGGCAAATATAACACCACTTCTTTGACCTCTTTCTATGTGCTTCTCTCTCTATCACAGTATCCCTTAAACACCAGGTCATAAGACAAGGGAATCTTGTATCCATTTTAGCAGTACGAAGCTTGTGTGTTCCTTGTCCAAAATTGCAGAACAAGCATATTGGGGTGGAGAAGCACTGAAGAAACACCAGTTCTCAGTCACAGGTCTTTAGAAAAAAATAAGTTATCAGTTGGAGGAAGCTAGAACTTTCGCTGTCCAGAAAAGAGACAGAAAGTAACAAAATATCACTAAAATTTCCTATAGATCTGAGGCCAATGCGTAGCTCTCTGAGTAGCTGAATAGCTCTGAATAGAGCTCCACTTTGTGTAGAGGGGCTCAGTTCTCACTAGAAAAAATTCAGTGCATATTGTCCAATCTAATGCCCACAGCAGACTTCCTAGTTCAGTGACATTTAGACTGGTTTAAGTACTATTTAAGCCTTTGCTTAAATTCAGGATATGGAGTAAGTCCATCGATGGCTCTGCTGTGGACAATGTTTGAAGGGTGAATGCTGGTGCCTTTCAGAAGGTGACCAGAGCTCTCTGCCTGTGTTACCAGCTTCTTACTGACCGGTCATGGTCCCCTGTCCTGGAGGCATGGCCTGCAGATGTCACTTCTCTTCTGGAGCGGCTGGTAACAAGTACACGAAAGGCAGATAATTAAAACACTTCAAAGAACCTGTTAATCCAGACCGGGATTGAGAAAGGAGCATCAGTCTGCCACCACTGATCTGCTGGAAGGGCTGTTTGCTTCCTTCTGTGTTCCAGATTTCCCAAGGCTGTCATATTGTCAAACACTGCCGTGATCTGTGAGTCTTTATTCCCAGATAAAGATGTGAACTCCCGGCTCTTGTCACAGATAACGGCACAAAGCGTTACAGCGACAACACAAAGACTTAAAACTCAGCTTCCAACACGCAGCCATTTGTTACTGTCCTCAGCCCGGGCCAGTCTGCTGCAGGTTGTTCACGACTGGGAGAGCTCATCTCGACGTCCTCAGGTTCCTTAGGGATTTTCATCCTTCTGTGTTGCTGGGCCAGTGCGTCTGTCCCTGCCATCAGCTGCTGCAGGGCTGCTGAGGGCTGGTAACCAAGTGAGGATGTGCAGCCTTGGGGTCCTTCATGCCAAAATGCCAAAATTCCTCATCTGTGGCCCCACAGGCATCTTTCCTGGCAGCAGGTGCCTCATCAGTGCTGTCTGGCTCTGTGAGTGCTGGTGCACATCTGGCCCGCGGGTTTCTCTCCTGTTGTACCGCAGGACAAGAGCTGAGATCTCATTTTCCTCTTGCAAATGTCAGACCCATCTCCGCTGGGAACCTGTAAGTCTGGTTCATTCACTACATCACAGGAAAGTCCTCAAAAAAAAAGCGCCAGCTTCTATAACAAAACCTGTTCTGAAATAAGTTGTTAAATGAAGACACATCTGGAATCTTCTACTTAAAATGGCAATGAGTTTAGAGTAAAATTGTCCTATCTTTTGAGCAGTACACAGCAAGAACTACATCTTCTGAAGGTCATGTCATTTCTTCAAGTAGAGTTGCACCAACTCTGGGCTGATGTAGCTGATTTTGGGGGACTGTTTGAATTTCTGATGATGTATTTCATTACCTGCCTAGAGCTAGAAAAGCTCCTTCTATCTGTTCCTGGTAGAAAACACCTCAAAAATAATTCTCTGCTCTACCAGGATGCAAGTAACCTTTTCCATGGAGGTGGAGGCTGGTGGTCTCCAACATCCTCTTTTTGCTCAGTCCTTCCAGTCCTGTGACCAGGCAGGGCTGGGATTGGGATCCCCAGCCCGGGGCCGCAGCCGGGCTCCCATTGTTCCCGGCCTGCCAGACAAAGGGTTAAGTAAATGTTTGGAGAAGATAAGGTGCCCTGTTGACAAGCAGCAGGCTCCAGCGGTCTCAGCAGGATCTCTCCCAGCAGTGATAAATGGGGAGGTTTTCAAAGCGGGATCAGCAGACGCCACGGAGAGGGCGGTTGCTGATGCCGTGATTGGCAGTGGGGAAGGAATCTGAAGGTGTTTAATGATCCCACACTCTGCCGCAGCTTTTTTAAAGACGCTGTGTCTAGCCAGAGGAAAATCCTCTATCAGCCACAGAGGCTCACGTTCCCGGGTCATTTTGTTGTTGTTGTTTTTTTTTTCCCACTAAAACATGGGAACATCCACTGAAGGGGATCCTGATAAGGACCCTCTGCGATTCCTCATCCTCTCATATCGGTTTTGTCTCTTTTAATTTTCCCTTTGAAGTGCCCTGTGTATAGTAGGTGGACTGTTTAGTTTGGCTAACTTTGGTCAGTAACTGTGTTTGGAGGAAATAGTGTCTATTAAACTAAAAATGTGGGTCTTTTCTTCTCTGCAGAGATGTGTTGTTCCAACTACTGACTCGTCATTCCTTTGCTCTAGTAAGTATATAATTAAATTACATCAAGGATAAAACCCTTGGAAGGATTTGAATTCCTGATGTGACATTATTTGGTATTCAGACCATTAAAGGGTTTCCTTCCTTTTAAATAGATCTCAAAAGCTGTTTGAAGGGCTGACCAACAAACTTTTTTTTACCAGATAGGTGAAATATTTTCTGTCCTCATCTCTGTCTGAAAGCTGCCCTGGGCAGTAGGAAAAGTTGCAGTGTTGGTGTGGGAGATGGAATAGAGGCAGTAGAGCCTGGGAGGATGAAGCTTTGCCATGTGCATCCACGGACAGCCTCTCAAACCAGGATTTTGGTCAGCTGTGTTCCCTGTGGAGTGAGAAATGGATATAAAACACTGCCTGATCCAATCCATACCTGATTTATGCCAAGAGAAGTGAGACAGCCAGGAGCACTGATGGATAACAGGGATGCAGGCACAGGGAACGAGCTCATCCTTCGGGCCAACCTCATCCTAGAAAGACTGGGGTGGGTGGATGAGTCTTTTTTGGGGGAGAAAGCGGTCTGGGCAGTGCTGGAGGCAGCCAGGGCTGGGAGGCTGCTCCATGGGCGGAGATGAAAGGAGCCGGGTACCCCCCAGCAAAGGGCCAAATGAGTCGGGACATGAAAAGCAGCGGAAAGTATCTGAAGAATGTAAACACCAAGGTGGAAGAGGAATTATTTAGCATGTTACGGGCTTGGAACTAGGTGCCAGGGGATGGAACAACGAGGAGAACTCCCTCTCTCTAGCAGGGAAGCTTTGCTAGCGGCTGGAGGTGGAAAGGGAAGAAATGGTTTCAGCAGAGCAACTCAAGGAGTTTTCTTGTCTGGAGGTTGCTGGGGCAGGGGGGCAATTGGAGGCACTCGCTTGCAGGGTGCATTCCCAATTCCCCAGCCCGGGCTCGGAGCCAAGGAGGGTCACGCCGAGAACAAATAGGATTTAGTGATCGTAAGAGGGGAATGCGAAATGCCCGGAGGAATTTTGATTGAAATTTTATAACTTCAAGAAAAATCTGTGGCAGATAAATCAGGAGGTGGTTTAATAAACAATTTGAGAGATTAGTATTGAAACAAATCCCAGTTAAGTCTCAGCAGAGGAGCGGGTGAGGGAAGACCACTGCAGAGAAAGAACGTCAGGGGTATTACAGGCACTAAACAGAAGGCTTTCCAAATATATAAACAATCTGGGGAGGGGGCAGATTGGGAAACCTGTAAAAATAAGCAGAACCACATTAAAAGGCTAAGCAGTGGAGCACAATCAAATATTGAACAAGGGATTGCAAGGGAGCTTTCATCTCTCAGCATTGGCCAGACCTTTCGTACCCGGACAGGAGCCAAGGCCAGGTCCCCAAGGGGGTGTGGGGCTTGGGGGGCACAGCCTGTGCCATGCTGGGACCCTGGTGAGATGTGGCAGCCTGCAGCCGGAGTGACCAGCATCCTCCTCCAATGGTCACACATGGGATATCAGGGGAAATATCCCTTTAATGAGTATCCTAAATGCTTTAGACACTAAGCAGATGTCTTCCATACAAGATTTCCTAATATCTGAAGTACTAAAAGGGATTTATATCTAAAAAACTTCATAGCAAAGCCCTGGAGATCTGCAGGACATGGTGATCCAAGAATAGAGGAAGGACCTGAGAGTGTGTACAGGTGACTTACACAGAGTGAAAGCTGGGCCAGCAAAGTCTGTCTGTAAGCAACAAGCCCAGGAACAGCTCTGCAGGGACCTTACCCACTGGGACAAACCCCAAACCCCTTTCCACTACAGAAATCTATACCTTGGTCAAAAATGTCCCTAAGAAAAGGAGATGGTGTGGAGGCAGGGATCTTTGACTTAGGAAATCATTTGAAGCCAGACTCTAAGACGAGCGTGTAATACAACTCCAGCCCCACGTCCCCCTTTACATCTGCCAGGACCCAGCCAGATGAAGCAGTGTCGGTCCATCCCGCTCGCCTTTTGACTGTCACCTTTGCAGCTGTGTCACCTGGGCTGGAGCAGTCGGTGTCTGGAACACCCAGCCCACCCTCAGAAGGGAAGGGAAATGGCCTGTCCTTGGACAGTGTGACTCCTGCTGAGGGGAAACAGGCACGGGCAGGACAGGACTGCAGAGTGTAATGGAGCTGAGACCAGGAGGAGTTGGTGCCTCTGTCCTGCTCCTCTGGCTGCCCAGCAGCAGCACAGTGACAGACCCTGTAGATGTTCATGGAGGGCCTATTTTTAATCACCTTTCCACTGGGCTTTTGCAACGCCCCGTTCACACTTGCTCTGTGAAAAAGGATGTCAGAGCAGATTAACAGCTGGTTCCTGCCTGCTCCGACAGCTCTGACAATGCGTCCCTTCTTCTCAAGGTGACAGGAACATGCAGCTGCCTAATGGGTACAGAAGTGTCTATTCTTTCCCAGTGACATTTATTGTGAAATATCTGAGTGGGACTGAGAGACATGCAAGGCTTTCCCTCCCTTATCAGGCGACCCTGGTCAGTGTCCTGCTGTCAAGGACTAAAGTAATTTATGTCAGAGCTGCAAGTGTTTACTTATCTGCCCCAGCGCCCAGCTCGGCCGAGAGCAGCCAGACTGGCTCCAGTGGGGCTCACCAGCCTTTTCCTGCTGCTGGGAAAAGCTGGGTGCCGGCCCTGTCCCAGCCAGACGGGGCAGGAGGGGCAAAAATGGGCCAGCAAAAACCTTCCTGTGGCTCTGATGCAGGGGGACAGTTGTGAGAGTCACAGATATGTCAGCAAGAAGTGACATCCCAGAGCAGAAGGGATAAAGGAAAGCCTGAGCAGCAGTACAAAGCATCTGCTCACAATGGCACGGGCTGAGGTGTGAATTTCGAGAGGGTTTTGTCAGGTGGAGCAGAGCAGCATCCAGCCAGTGGAAGCTGCAGCAGCTCCCTGCGTGGTTTTCCTGGGCATCACACCTGGGAGCCCACAGAGAGCGCTGGGGGAGGGTGGGAGAGCTGCTTGACAGATCCATGCCTTCATCTTATGGACCTCTGGGGTTTCGCTGGGTGGAGGATTTGTGAGGGCAGAGGGGCTCCAGGGAGGGAGAGCTGTTCAGGCACAAGGACAGCCCTGTACTGGGGATTGTTGGCTCTGTAGCAGCTTGGCAAGAGCATCCCAAATGCCTGTGAGCCTCACGGGTGGCTTTAAAGGACTCGTCCGGTGCTTCTGTCTTGTGTCATGGCAGAAACCGGAGATTTCAGTGCATCTGGTCCTGGAACTGTACAACTTTCCCTCAGATTCGGTTCCAAAACTCTCCAGTTTCTGTAAAGCAGCACAATTATCCCATGCTGGCCACCATCCGTCATCCCAAAGAGGGGAACAGCTTTCATCTCTCTGGAGCTGCACATCCTTCGTGGCACAGGGGAGATGAGCACAGGCCTGATAGCTCTGCTGCTGGGGGTGCCTCCTTCCTGATGGATGTGCCCAGAGATAAATATTAGGCTGTGGTAGTTTCCTCCCCAAAGCTCACAAGCTCTTGTTGTCGGGCGGGAAGCCTCTAACCAGTTGGGATGTCGTGAACAATAGATTAAAGGAGACAGACTATCTCTTGCTAAATGAGCTGTTATTCGAAATCAGCTTTTTCTTCTTTTTTTTTTTTCCCAACCCAGGGCACTCCTCAGAAAAAAATATTCCACCGACATTGTATTTCTCTTGACAAATATTTTTTTCTGAGCTGTCTCCTCTTCCCACCCATCAGGGAATGATCAAAGGGGAGTCCTGCTCTGGGGAGGAGCTGCCAGTGCTCGGGGTGGCTGCAGGGCCCTGATTCTGTGCTGCCACCCCTGCCTGGTGGCACTGTCCCAAACGCTGAGGGACCTGGTGGGGATATTGCAGGAGTGCAAAATCCTCCAGAGACACCTCTGGGGAGTGAGCTTTGTGGCCATCACAGTGGCACTGGTCATGCTCACCCCAGGAGTGATGCCAGAGGAGTGGCAGAACCAGTGAGGCTCTGCAAGGTGCCTTTCACCTGTGAGAAGAAAGTGTATCTACGCTTTCAGGAGCCTGGTGTCTGCTCAGCTTGTTTTCCAAACATCAGGAGATTCCTGAAGCGCAGGCTGATCCCATTAAGTGAAACCTCTCCTATTTCTTGTGGAAAACCCAAAGCACAGCAGTCAATAACACACAGCCCCAGCGCTCATCCCTCCACGCTCTTGACAGAGGCTCATAGGCAAAAGTACAAAAGCCTCACTTAAAAAAAAAAAAAAAATCAGATATTTATTATGCCTTTGATGTTCCATAAGAACAGTTGTGGCTTCTGCTTAGTCTCCAACATCCGATTGACAATTGTTTATTAGTTTTAAAATAGCTGAAATTCATGTCAAACATTCCGCATGTTAGAAAAATGTTTATGAAGTGTTATCATAGTTTATTTAACTGTGAATGTTTAGGAAACCAGCATAAAATATAATGGACCACACAAGGCTCCGAGCAGCCCGGTAATGAATGGTAGGCACGTTTTATGGACCATGGGGAAGAGGGGTGCCACCTTATCCTCACGGAGAATCCTCTTGGTCCTTGGGTATGCTGTTGTGGCATCAGGAGTCCCAGAGAACAGGGCTTGGTTTGTTTTGAGGATGTTTCTCCTAAAAGGTTTACAAGAGCAATGCTCACAGTTGCAGTTTTTGCACGGCTGGGTTGAGCACAGGTTTTAAATGCCAGGAGGGAGCGATCTCTTCCCGTGGGCCATGAGAGTTTGCTGATGGACACCGAGAGCCCTGAGAGAGGTTTGGGATGCAGGGCATTGACATGCATTCATCACGAGCAGTCACACGACACATGCACAACATCCTCTCCAAGACACTGCAAATTCGGCATTATGTTTGAGGTAAAGATGCCTTTCTGGGAGGTTTGGATGGAATTTTAGTCCTTCTTGCTCCAGATCTGCCATTCCCAGGCTGGGAGTGTGCTGGCAGCCTGACCACGCAGCCCAGCTCTCTTCAGGACATTCTTTGTGTCCAGCTGGAGCAGGGCAGGCACCATCCCCCAAACATGAGGCACCAAACGCAGCCTGGGCAAGCAATGTCCGTCCTTTTCAGACCCTTCTGCTCTGCTCTGCAGCAAAATCTCTTCGTCTTTAAGGAATCAGAAGAGCTGCAGAAAAATATCATAGAATCCTGTCATGGTTTGCGTTCAAAGGGACTTAAATATCATTTCAATCCACCCCCTGACATGGCCAGGGACACCTTCCACTATCCCACGTTGCTCCAAGCCCCGTCCAACCTGGCCTTGGACACTTCCAGGGATTAGGAAGCCACAGCTTCTCTGGGCAACCTGTGCCAGGGCTTCACCACCCTCACAGGGAATAAATTCTTCCTAATACCCAATCTAAACCTGCCCTCTTTCAGTTTAGCTCTCTAAAGACACATTTAAAGCAGCAAATGATTGCAAGCCAGCTCGGGAGCATCCCAGTACTCTGACTGTGTTCAGAATCCTGTCCATGAAATATAAATTAGAACCATTCCTACAAGCAGTGGCCAACAACAGCTGCTTGCCACTGATGGTTGCACACGGGATCAAATTTTAGAAATTCCCCACTTTTGTGAGCTTTCCCTTGAAACCTGCAGATTTAGCAGCAGGACATGGGAAGGAAATGCCAGGTTATTCTTCCCAGTGGCTGACAGAGAAGTGGAACAATAGGAATGGATATTTTAGTCACTGGGTTAAAAATGCTTTTTTCCCCTGATAAAAATGAACTTGTGGGATTCTTTTTTGTTCCAGAGCCCAGATGAACCCAGGAAGCAAAGATGCTCCAATGCTGTGAGCTTTTCTATAATATTTCTCTGAGCTCGGAATAAAAATAGAATAATCCATACCCAGATTAATTGATTTTATCTCTAACATTTGAATTTTACATCAAAACCTCATTTCTTTCATTGATTTTATTTTTGACCACTGGCACACCAGTGGATCTGGTTTAAGCAGCTTTTTTTGCCTGTTGTTTTACAATCCAGCATTATTTTGTGCCTGTATCTCTGATCTCTGGGGCCTGGCCGTACTCCCATCTAATAAAAAATCCCACTGGTTCCATGATTGCAGAATGGGCGGAGGGAAGGCTTGGCACACCAGGCTCAGCACGGCAGGGTCACTGCCCTTGGTCACTGCAGCACCACCAAAGGTACCAGGGTTTCACTTCTGGGCTCTTGCTGTTCCCATCACCTCCATCTGACCATTTTTCCCTTCCAATCATAAAATTTCCACTTTTGATATTTTAAAATCTTATTTCTCATAAAACTCCGAAGTATGAAAATTTCTTTCAAAGAAATATACCATTAATGTATCTTTATGATGTGCAGCTGATGCTCACAGCATGGGCTATGACTGTTTTATGTTCCCTACTTGTCCTTGAGACATTTTATTTTGACACCATATCCTTACATTCTAAATTAAAGCATATTTTTATTATCTGTTATATGCCAGTAGACAGCAGTGCCTTAAAGCTGTTGTACAGCTCCTCGTGTCCATCTCGGGCCACCTTCCCCTCTTCCCCTCCACTTCCCTCATTGCTTCACCTCTCCAAAAAAGCAAGGATTGAGTTATCCATGCTGACAGCGATTTACAGTGCCCATTAACAGTCATATAAATTCCAGTGGATCAAGGAAGCTTGGAGTGTATGATATTCAGGCACAGCTAATAGCTCTGGGCTAATTGCCATCTCGTGTTTCTGCTCTCCAGCCCCGCTGTTTATATCTGCAGCACAAGCAGGCAGTAAAACAAGTTTCCAGGTTCCCCCAGTCACCCGAGGAGGGCTGGGAGCTGCTGGCTCCAGTAGCAGGCAGAGGGCTGGAGGTGGCAGTCACTTCCCATATTTAATGCGAGCTGCTCCTCCTGATCCCGTAGGAAATGAGGTCGCTCCGGTGGAACTTCTGCAATAGTTGTATGAGAAGCAGTGGTGTCAGCTCGGTGTCACCGTGGTTCTTATCGTGGCTTGAGGGAACAGCGAGGGGTTGGTGGCTTTGGGGAAGTCTGTCAAATAGTCTAAATATAATCTACGATTTTCTTTTTGGAAATCAGCAGCTTGAAAGGTTGATTAATAGGGATATTTGTTGTGGAATCCTCGGCTTGGGTTGGAAAGCTGGGTGAATAGGGATATCTACTGTGAAATCTTTGTTGACAAATGAACACTCGGGTGTTAATTGTCAAAGGAGACTGGAAATCAGGACATTGCTCACACTGCGTTGGACTGGGGTGCTGGTAGCAGCACGGAAAGGTGTTCCCCTTCTTTCACCAGCTGCCAGCAGAGGGGTTGTTTGTGCAGGATCTGAGATATCTGTGTTCCGAGCACTGCAGAGCCAAGAGGAGCACGTCTGTGTGCCTCAGGGTGTAGTTTAATGCATTTCCCCATCTCATCTGCTGCCTTCCAAGCCAAGACACCCTTTTTTTTTTTTGGAAATGAAAATTAATCCCCTCCAACATGCACGCTTTTAATGAATTATTTGCGAGCTCATGCCTTTCAGGTCGGTGGGGTCTGTCAGTGGCGTTTGCTCCCAATTGATTCATCCTGCCCTGCGCCGGGGTGGGGGCGATTTGATTATGGCACAATCACGCCTGACGGGGTTATCAGATGACCCCTGGAGTAATTGTAAAGCACTTTCCATCTTCTGCAAGATAGATGGGTGAATCTTGTGAGGCTGCTTAGGTGCAAGAGCTGGAAAATGCACCTGGGGTGGGACTGCTGGGGAAGCGTCGAGGCGTGAGGGAAAGGGCAGGAGTCCCATCTGCATCTGGGGAGGGTCGTGTTCGTGTTGGCAGAGCAGGCCGAGGTGACACTGTCCCCTTCACAGCCATCCAGGCTGTCCCGTGGGTTCCAGCGAGGATGGAAGCAAGCTGTGCTCAGCTCACAGGAGTGCAGGGCCAAGGCTGAGGGATGTCGCTGGCCGCGGCCTGCGGGTGTCACTGCAGGGGCAAAATGGGGTTTAGATGAATTTGCCCATCACCAGTGCCAGCACAGCATGTGCAAACCTTCCCTCTTGCACACCTCGCTTCCATGTGTTTCTGATCACATTTCAGCACGGAGAGTGGGCCAAAACCATTAATATCAGGCGGGAGTTTCACCCTCCCACCCCAAACACACTCTCCTGCTCCTCTCCTTCCTGGAATCTGCTGCTATCCCCGGGTATTTGCTGACTCACTTGGTTCGGCAGCTTTCATCCTCCTCATCGCTCCCCAAAACACTTGCTTTGACTATTTGTAGAGTTGACCCAGCCCTCCTTCAATATTCGCAGAAAAAATTGGTTTTCTGCTACATTTTTTCCCCAGAAATTATCAGCAGGCCTGGAATTCTCTTTATATGAAATACTTGGATTGACTGAGGGCTGGGACTCAGGGAGGTGAACGTGTCAGTCTGTGAAGGATTTGCAAAGTTTTACCATCATGCAGCTCAGCCATGAGTCCCTTCTGGGTCCCTGCTGAGGGACAGCAAGCCTGGAGATTTTTGTCCAAACTCTTTGCACTGCTTTCCACTAAATCTGTTAAAACATGCATTGATTTTTTTGCCTTAAAAACTCCGGAAATGAAAATAGAGGAGTATTTTCATGGGAGCATAGGGTTGCACTGAGTGATACCCAGTGAAGTGTCACAGATCTAAGCATCTACTTTTCCTTTCTTTCTTCTTCTCATTATTTTATTATTTTGACCATCGGAATGACTCACACAGCATCACAACATTATTTTGCACGTGCAGATTTGCACTTTCCAGGGGATAATCCACACATGAGGTGCACATGAATGTTTTCACACACAGGACCCTTTCAGCAGCCCCTTTCCTCAGCCATATCCTGCACCCCCATCCCAAACTGCAGCCCATGAGGGGCTCCCGAGACAACCAAAACCCCTGCCAGAGGAAACTGGCCATTTCCTTTTTTTTTTTTTTTTCAGAGTTTGTTTTTTCAGGTTAGACTCTTGGTCTCCTTGGAGAGGGGCAGTGAGAGGGCTCAGGTGGGCAGCCAGGCAGGGAGGGAAGCTTTGCTGTTGTCAGGAGAGGAGCTGTGGTGAGAACAGGGACTTGCAGGACACATCTCTCCCCGGACACCGGAAGGGAAAAGCAGCAAAGCCCTGGACACCAAATGAATTCAGCTTTTCACTTTTGTGATTTTGCAGTAAACCCAAGATCAGTAAATTGATTTTCGTAGTAATAAAAGCTGAACACTCATAACCCCCAAAGCGATAAACATTTTACTGCTGTTTAGAATTTATATTTTTATTTCCAGTCTTTTCCTTGGAAATGCCCTGAGGGGGAGGATTTTATGTGCAGCTCTATAAATGAACTGAGTGCAAATATTTTTATTTTCTGCTAAACATCAAAATTTTGATGCATCCTCATGAGGCCAACTGCACTTCTTAAAAGTACAGTGAGCCAGCAGAGTAACTTGGCTGGGCTTTTTTTCTGAAGGGAAAGCATTATCAATAAAATAGCTGGGCACCAGGCACTGGGCAAAACAGAACGGCCACAATAACTACCAATTTCTGATTTTGACCCTCTTGTTCCTTGAATTTCAGTTAGAATTAATCAGGCTACTTTCTGTGATCATGAGTCCTTGTAATTCCCACTCTGAGAACAGAGGAGAAGACATCAAAGTGCCTCCAGAAGAATCATTCATTTCCCTCTGGTTCTTGGATCAGTATTTCCTTGTCTAGATCTCAGGGTCGAGCCTTCTGCTGCTGTACAACAGCAAGGCTTGGTGGCTTGGACTGGTGCTGGGCTAATTTACACCCATGAGAAGCTGGTCCATCTTCTTAATCGTGGGTATTAATTTCTAGGAGGGTGCAGAGAGTACATGCAATGCTCACTTGGAGCCTTGGGATGTCCCAGGGTTTTGAAGCTTAGAATAACAGTGCAGTGATGGATGAGGAGACCATTGCAGGTGCATTTTAGAGATTTCTGAAATGTTTGAGCTGTAACTCTTCTCTCTTCGCAGTCCTGGGTGGCCAGAATTCGTGGCAAAAAAAGGACACCCGGCTTTTTATGCAGAAGGATAAAAGAAGCAATACATAGAAAGGATATTAATGCTCTCTAAAACATCCTGGAAATATTCCTTCTGTAAAATATACATAACAAATATTGATGGCATCTCATAAGGCGACCCAGGTGATTCAGCACTTGGCTGCACATGAGTGGTGTGGCCATCGCTCTCCCTATGGCAGGAACCTCTCTGTGCCATGTAATGACATCCAGAAGATGTACAGTGCTTTGTACAGGTATAATTGAAGGCTGGGGGATCCAGATGCCAGATTTTGGTGAGCTCTCTTAACCATGGTGTTAAAAATGAGACAACTCTCGTTCAAAAATAAAATGAGTTTATTTTATCAAAAAATAAAAAGTTGGGATCCGAAAAAAAAATCAAGAACAAAAACCCGGGCACAGAGATTAGACACCCTTTCCTGCCACCCTGGCTTAGCTCCCAAGGCAAGGATCTCAGTGCTGGGGAGACTCCAGTTAAGTTGGAATCAAAAAGAAAAAGTTGGTAAAGTGGCCTTTGAAAAAGGCTGAGGCCTGTGCACCCAGCACCGGGCGTCACTGCCAGAGATCTAGGCTCAGTGTTAGGAGCAGCAGTCTGGAGTGACTGGCAGCTGGGAGTGGGTGACAGGGGTTTTTATATGGTCCTGTCTCCGCCCATGACCGCCCCTTGGCCAGCCCCTTAGGTGTTGTATGATTGGTTTGAGTTTGAGATGACTTAATATGAATTCTCCAATGGGCTGTGTGTTGCCAAGGGGGGTGTTTCTCCTAGCTTTTCGGCGGGAAACTGCTCTCATTAGTATTCATGGTTGCCATGGTGCCAAGTTACAGGGTGGCAGTTGGGGGTCTGAACTTAGAAGGTGGCAGTTACGAAGAGGGACAAACTGGGGAATTGATTTTAACTTAAAGGGTTTAAAAACATAGATTTAGTTCATAAAAACTTAGTTCTTAACATCAGAAACTTGAAGAACAGGGTAACAACACTTGAACATGTATAAAACATTTGGCTTTTAACAATTTTGGGATTTTTAAAAGGGGTAACTTGGAGGTTTAACTTAAACTGAGGGTCTAACATTGAACAGTGGGGTTTAAAACTTTACAAACTGCAACTGGAACACACAGATGGGCATATAAACACATAAATGCAAAAAGACAACACATGGTTTTTCATATATAACAATGGCCACAGCTCAGAGGACTTGATGTGGGCAGGAGCCTTGTTCATGCCAGTCTCAAGCACCTCCACTCTTGCCTTGCACCCCCAAACCTTCCAATTTACACCCTTTTTTAATTTCCACTTAAGTTTAAGATCCACTTCTATCCTATGCCAGCACAAGAAGGGGAGAATGGGAGATGGAGAAACTTCTGCTTGGCACCAGCTCCTAAATTACCTTTTCCTCCATTAATCCCCACCATGAGCCAAGCTTAATGAATCAAAATGTTAATTAACACACACATAAATTCAGCAGCCCTGGATGGATGATGCCTGGCCCCCTCTGCTACTCTGAATTCCTCCCCCTCATCATCATCACATCTTCTGGCTCTCTCCTTCATTAGTTTTTATTTGATGATTTAATGCCACCGTTAGTCAAAAATTATCAGCTCTAGCGTGCATGCACAGCAAGCTGCAAGCCAGGGCTGTAAAACATGAGGCAATTCATGCTGCAAAGATGTCACACAACTAAAGAAATCTGTCCCTCATTTCCACTGAGGGCTGAACAACACAGAGATCTAAAATCCTGGGCAGCACCCGTGGATAGCACTTGGCTCATGTAGGCAGAAAAGCATACAACCACCAGGTAAAATGAAATAAAAAATAGCTTCTTTGCAATAAAACTGGGTATCCTGGCCTGAAAGAAAAGCAAAAATAATTGGGGTGGCATTTTAATGTGTTTTCTTCTCGTGAGTGGACAGTTCCAGCAAGAATGATGGACTGCCTTGGTAGAAACCACTCCCAGCCATGGGCCGAGGAGCTGTGGGCTGAAAATAAAGCCCTGGGTTGATGTGTCCCCTCCGGGTGCCTTCTCCTGCCCATCAGCATTCACTCAACGTGCTCCTATCAGTCTGAATTTTGGGGACCCAGCATCAATCACCACGGGGAGAAGTGTTTGACACCGCAGCCTCTGGGGGGGCTCAGACTAGTTGCTTTTCTTCGGTAATTAAGGAAGATTACATAAATGATTAAGCCTTTATTTACCATTAATGGCTGGTGTTCACTGAGCTGTGGCACTGACCTGTCAACCCCACAGGCTGGGGACTCATCCTGAGCACCAGGAGCCAGAGGAGCCCTTGAGCAAACACAGAATTAGGCTTCAAAAAGGGACTTTTGGAGCAGGATGGGGGCTTACAACGCTGGCTAAAGTCCTTGAGCTGCCAGTGGTGCTGCTGCAGCCGCTGCCTTTTCTGGGATTGCCCTGGGATGCTGAGCAGCAGGGAATATGTGAAGTGTCCCAGGCACTGACAGTTGACACACACACAGCCTGGATGGCCTGTGCACCAGATAAAGGAGAGAAAACACCTCCTTGAGAGAAAACACAGGGTTTCTCCCTCTGCCATCCTTCATCTCTGTTGACTCCTGATTGCAATCTCCCAGCCCCCTGGGTGGGTGGCTCCCAGCTGCCATCCCTTGGTCACAGGGCTTCCAGAGATGCTTTCTGCAGGGTAGAGCAGCCTTCCCTGCAAACCATCAAGGTTCCCTGTAGACTGTGTGGGTTTTAGGGGCAAAACAGCTGGTCTTTGTCGGGTCCTAGGGGTGGCTCCAACAGGACACGGTCTCGGGGATGTGGCACACCCTGGGCCACCCTTCATCGCTGCTCTAAATCTCTTTCTGCACTGCACAGGGCAAAAAAATTGCAAATGCCTTTCCTCTGGCTTTGAGTGAGTGAAGTGTTTCTGGATCAAACCCAAATATTCAGAGTCTTGCTTTCTGACATCCAAAGAAATCCAGAGGGTTTTCTTCTGGGAGAAAGAAGAGAATTAAAAAGTTGTCTGGCGGGTGAATGTGGGGGGTTGAAGAAGAAAACACCTTCAGAATTTGGTTAAGTATTTAAGACTAAGTGCACCGAACGATATGCTGGAAAAATTTTCCCATCAGACAAAGGCCTGGATCAATTTGTTCTGCCTTTGCACCACACCAATTTCCACTCCTGGACCATTAGTGCTGCCAGGGACCTGCCTGTGGGTGGGGGCTGGAGGCTCTGCTGGAAAACTTCTCATCTCCCCTCTTCACACAGGAAAAACACCTCAGAGGCTGTGCAGCCCCTCAGAGACAAATCCCTTTACCTGGCTCCTGCGTGCCACTGGTCCCTGATGGGTGTTGGGACCCTGGGCAGATCCCCCCATTCCGATCTGCAGGGAAACTGCTGAGCCTAAGTCAAGCACGGATTGGGTGAATAGGCACGAAATCTTCCATTAATGGCCAAATCCTGCTGCCAGCCCAGACAGCTGGAGGGCTGCACATGTGCCAGCGTGGGCGGACTCGCCTCCTAAAATAGCTTTTTGGGATTGATGCTTCCAGGGCTCAACATTTTCCGAGGTGTCGGGGCAATGCTTTGTTCTGATGCGCTGCCTTCCCCAATGACCATTGCAGGGACCAAACAAGCTGCAGGGAAATTAACTGGAAAACTGTCTCTGTCCCCGCCAGACTCTCAACCCCATGTAAACATGTACCCACAGTAATGTCAGCAGCTGCCCGCAGCGACAGCAGCGCAGAGCTCTCATAAAAAACCAGAGATTTCAGGGATTTCCTTCACTCCCGCCCCAGGCAGGGCCAAGGCTCTCTGGAATTGTTAGTGGGAGTCATTTTCATTTGATCACAGTGTTGTGAAGGATTTAAATTCAGGCTGCTTCAGTCCTGTCTTTCTGATTTTCTTTATTTCTTTAATACAAACAAAAAACCTGAAATGGAATATTGGTACCCCACAGTCCTTGGATGTCAGGAATCTCTCCCAGAATTTTTATAATGCTGAAATATCAGAGAATCATAGAATGATGGAATGGTTTGGGTTGGAAGAGACCTTAAAGCCCATCTCATTCCACAACCTTGGGGTTTTTGTTAATCTTCAGGAGTGGGGTGAATCTGCAGGGACAGGGTCTCTGCATCAACCCAGAGACAAAATCCTGCTGGGATTCACACCCACACCCAGGCCCTGTGAGAGCAGCAAAGCGGCCAGCACACAGAGATGGGGGAAAAAGATTATGGAGAAAGGAAAGGGCTCCACTGCACCCAGATATAGATTAATAAGTGAACCATTCATCTGATAGGGACACGAGGGAAGTTTGCAGGTATCGAGCCCCACTACAATTCAGTAATTCCACTTGGCTTTATCTCTTGCCCGAGTAACACAAACATTTATGGAATTACATTTTGAGGCTTTTAAAGGTGTATTTAGAACGTGTTTCCTTTGAAGTGTTATCTTTGCAAGCTCTCATATGCTGATAAAAGCCGTGTTTAGCTGCCTCGCAAGGAGCGCTCAAAAACTGTCGGTTCGGGGATTTTTCACTCTCTTTGGGCAGGACAGGGCAGCCTTCCCGGGGGCCGTGCTTTGCCTCATGCCGCTGGCATTTGCCACAGCCCTTTCCCAGCAGAGCCACGGTGTTTGCAGGAAAGCAGCTGTGGGAGGTCTGTTGTGGTGGGACCGATGGTATGGGGTGATCTTCGGAGGTGGGTGACGTCCTCGGAGGCTGTGGAGCTTTAACACAACGAAACAAGAGCCCTGGGGTTTTGCAGACATCGCTGCCTGTGAGCTCCACTTCCCTCCCTGGGAACCTTCAGGAGAAGGGAAACAGCGTGGCGAAACAAATGACTTCATTCCAGGCTGGTTCCAGTTAGCATCCCCATCCCTCCTCCCAGCCCTGCCCAGAGATGAAGACGTTGTTCAACAGCTCATCACTCACCGGCAGGCTCCGCGCAGGCAGCCAATGCACAGACCCCAAGCCTCATCCCGCAGGCAGAAGACTTGACCCAAAGCTCCTTGAGACCCATGGAAAGGCTCCAGTGGATTTCTATGGGTCTTGGATCTCAGCGAATGTTGGCAAACTCCGCCAAAGCTAATGGGAATGTTGCTGGCAGCACAGACTGATGGGTCAAGCAAAGGGAGAAAATTAATTTATCAACCAAGAGGGATTTGTCTTCCCTTGAAGTTTCCAAGGAGTTTCTTAACAGGATGCTCGTTAACATACCTTTGAGGGAGGAGGGACGCCTCTCTCCGTGCCATTTTAAATACCAGCAGCTCCAGATTGGCAGTGGCCACACAGCAAACAGCTCGAGGGTGTGGAAATAGCTCTCCCCATTCCCTTCACCCCTTTTCTGGTCCTCCCCAGATCCATGCAGACTGTCTTGCTCCTGACCTCCACCCTCGACTGGAGACAAAATCTTGGTGCTGGAGCTGGGCCACCATCGCTCCAGCCCTGCTCAACTGCCTTTTTGGAGTGGTTTTCATTCATTTTCTTCCCCCCAAACACACCCCCCCCACCTCCAAAATCACCATGCACAACTTGTCTGAAGATGTGCCCAACCCGATAAGCCTCTGGCAACCGCCAGAATAAATTGCTTTAATAAAAATGAAAACCATTTTGAGGGGGGGAGCAGGGAGGGAAGGGAAGCAAAAGCAAATGCAAAAATAATGTGCAGGCAAGGGCCCATGTGATCACCTGGCAGGAAGAGGCATTCCCAAATCAAAGCATAAATCATGGAGCTGGGAGCAGCCAGGCCAGCGTGGGGGCAGGCAGAGAAGCCCTTCACTTCTAGGTTCACATCCACTGCTGCAAAGAGCACGGAGCGGGTGCTGCTTTTACCAGGTGATGGAGAGGAACGTGCTAAAATACTTCCCAGTAGAACTGTGTGAGAGGCAGGCTCCTGGGGGATTCCCAGAGCACATGGCTGCAGTGGTTTTACTGGGGTGGGTGCGCTCGGAGCCCCCCAGGCAGGATGGGCAGACGTAGGGGAGAGGGAGGGTTTGCAGGATCCGTCCTCCAGCCAGCCCCATGTTCCAAGCATGTTTGCTCCATCCCATCCCACACCAAGGCCAGGGAGCCAGACAGGCAAGCAGAGCCTGCAAAACCCATGCCTGGAAGGTTGGGAGTTGGACACAGCCTTTGTGGGGGAGAAGTTGGCCCAAATCTACCACATTCCACAATGGAGTTTTCACACTTGGAGAAGGATTTTGCAGAGGTTCTTATAAATACATGGGATGATGTTGTCTTTATCTGTGCTCAGGAGGAAGGGACATAAATCCCAGACATGGCACAGCCACGTACCCTGCACTGACAGTGCCACTCCAGGGAAGTGTCTGAGAGCAGGGAGGGAGATCTGCAGCCTGACTTGGTGGAGAGCTGCTGTAGATTGCCTACAAGATGAGCAGCCACCACTGCAAACCAAAGAATTAGGTTTTCTAGGGTTTTTTCTTAAAAAAGTTATTATATAGTTAGAGATTGGTGAAAAATTTGGAGTTGGAGATTATTGGATTAGATAATGCACAGCTGGTTCAACATTTTGAACTTCAACTTTCCACTTCAACTGGACTCAGGCAGATCATCTCTTCCTGCCTTTTATTGTGGCATGAGCACTTTGCTGCTCGTTTTCCGTCATGGGAAAGAGGAGATGGAAACAGGAAAAAACCAACCTTGGCACATTCAGAGTTCCTATGTTGGGTATTCAGGTGCTGCCACACTGGAGATAACACATCAGGGAGAGCCAAGGAGAGCTATGGAGCATCTTTCTTTCCAAGGATCTGCGCCAGAAATGAAGTTCAAAATAAGTTTTCCTGTCTTTAATACTGAGATATTATTGATTAATTAGTTACAGAGGGATAAACGACAGAGTTGTGTGTTATGGGTAAACCATTTCAAGCCTGAGAGCTGTCATCCTTCCCCAGCTCTTGAGAGTAGGAGCCTTTCCAGTGAAAAGCTTTGCTAACGAAGCAGTTGTGAAAAATATTTACTGCCAGAGTTTCTTCAATTGACATTTGCATCTTCTGTAATTTGCAAACTCCATGCAATTTGAACCTTTTCATGGGATTATAATTTATGGGAAAGGTTTTTCCTTCACTTCTCAGTGTCTCCGTAAAAAAACACAAAAGCATCTTTTGCTCTGAAATTCACACTTAATTTTTTACTTCTTTTTGGCCAGGGGAGGAGGGAGGGGCAAGGGAAAATGGATATTGCAGGAGACAGAGCAGAGATGGAGGAGTAAGAGACAGGAACGACTATTAAGTGCAGAGTTTCTCAAACTATGGGTCGTGACCGCTTAAAAGAGAGCCAGGATGTGTCAGAGGACAGCAGGGCCCTCCTTGGTTTAGCCAAGTGGGAGCCAGCTGAAAACAGACCTGGCTCCCCTCTCCCCACAGAAAAAAAGATGAATTTTGGGCAAGATTGGCATCCTGGTCCAGCCTGGATGGGAATGCAAGTTGGCAGAGGGGCTGCCTGGCTGTCCTCCATCCCTGGGCAGTGGGAGCCAGCTGTGAACTCCCCCTACATATTTTCGTGCTAGAGAGGAAATGGTTACAAAACCCTAATTGCATTAATCTCCTCCTTGCAGAAGGAGGGGAAGGCAGAGGTGAAGAGAAGACCCCCAGCAGCACAACTCATTTGTGTTTCCCCAGCCTGGGCTGAGCCGCTGCTGGCTGACAGCTGGCATGAAGACGGATGAGTAGAAAAAGGAACATTTTTGTAAAGTTTAAGAAGTGTTCGTTTCAACTTTTGGCACAGCCCACCCAGCCCTCATCATCCTCAGCAGGGAGCGAGGCACCCGAGCTCTGCAAGCCACACCATCCACACAGACTATTTTTCTCAAGGTATAAAATATTTAAACTTTTTTCTATTGGGAAAATGTGAGCAACAGCAACAGGAACAGGTGAATTTAGGTGGGATGGCAAAAACTTACAACGTTTCTTGACTAGACAAGTTGTGCCAAAGCCTGACACGGACAGCTACCTTCCCACCACCCCTCTGCACTTCATTGAGAACAGCTGCCACCCAGTTTGATGATGTCTTTGTACTCTCCTGCACGTTCCCAGCACCTTGGAAGGCAAGAGCTGCACACCCAGGGCGTTTGCAGCCCAGATGTTGTAGGCTGGGGAAGGTGAAGGAGAACTGAGCCAGAGGGGAAAGGACCCATCTGCTTCTCCTTCCAGCTGAGAGAAAACCCTCACACTGGCTGCCCTTTTCCCAGCTGATCTGGTTTTGTATCTTTTAGTAATGGAAATTCAAGGCAGGTTTTTCTGTGCGTATTTCTGAGATCTGTGGGTGACCTCCAGAGTTAAATCATCTCCCGTTCACCTGTACCCTGTGTCACCCAGTGCCACCCCATGCAAATCCAGGATGAAGTGGCACAACCACAGCCCACAAAGGCTGTCTTTGTTATTTGGTGTAATTTAAACGCTTATAACACCAGAAAACTACTGGTTTAGCTAAGCCTCTCCTTGTCTCACTTTTCCAGAGCCTTTCCACCTTTCCAAGGTGAGAAAAGCAGCCGGCAACTTCCTTGCCCTGGTCCTGCAGGTAATGATGCTCCATCCCTCGGGTCCAGCACCCAGCGCTGCCCAGGGTGACGGGAGCTCTCCGAGCTTGTGGGCTCCCAAATCCTGACCCGGGCGATGTCCCGGGGCTGTGTCCTGTGCAGGCAGCTGCAGGCAGCGGAGGTGTTTCGAAGCCATCGAGCAGCCTCTGGTGGAAGCTGCCTGCTATGTGTGTGCTGCCTTCCGTGTGTGTCCTGCCACAGCCCGCCCGGTATTCCTGGAGATGGGGCGGTTTGTCGAGGGAATATTTCCTTCTCTCATTGCAGCACCTGGCTGGCAACGTTGATCTACCTTCCCTTTGTATTTTCGCCTTTGTTTCTGCGTCTGCTGTGGAGCAGCGTCTGCCCAGCGATGCTGTTCCCACGTGCTTGTTCTTGCTGCAGGAACTCTTTTGGGTTTGGTCTGGTGGGATTTGATGAAAAGCCCAAGAGGATCAGGATCTGAATCCCCCTCAGGCTGATATGTGATGAGGGACAGGACCAGGGGGAACGGCTTCAAGCTGGCAGAGGGCAGGGTTAGATTAAATATCGGGGAGAAATCCTTCACTGTGGGGCTGGTGAGGCAGTGGCACACGTTACCCAGAGAAGCTGTTTGCCTGATCCCTTGTGCCCATGAGTTTTTGCTAATGATGTGGGGATGTTTTTGTCAGCACCCTAATGGGCTTTAACAGCACCCTCCCCTGGGGCCCCCACCCACATCCACGGCCCAGGAGCCCATTTCAGCCCAGCACGAGGCTGCCAGCTCCTGTCCCAGGGATGCTGCAGGACGCTGGTCTCCAGCTCTGGCCATGTCACTGTAAAATCCCCTGGTGATTTGGGCAGTTGGATGTACCTGCATTTGATCTCCAGCTCTACTCTGTGCTCAGGTGCTGTAGCCCAGCCCATGGGGAGCATCCCCCCTGTGTGCCTTTAGTGCCCTGTGGTGGCCTCTTCAATGGGGACAAATAATGTCCTTTCTTTCCTGAAACAGGGTTTTTTTTCCATTCTATTGATCCTATGGAGTGAAGGATAAGCTGCATCCATAACAGATGTTAATTTTGCTGACCAGCTTTTCCTGGAAGCCTAACTTGCTCTTATCCTTTGCTTTTGGGTGGGTGTCAGTATGACTCAGCCCTGGGGATGGGTTCTCTCACCATCAGAACTGTTTCCCCATTACATATCCAGAAAGTAGGTTGGAACCTATTGAGAGTCCTTCTTGTCTGGCCCAGTAAAGGTGCTCTGTCATCTCTCTGGCTTTCCAGTTGCAGCTACCTGTCTCAGTCTTGATCAAATACCTTCACATTGCATCAGTGGATTTGCGCTTCTTTTCTTATTTTATTTATTCCTTCTAGAAAAAGGGCTTGAAATTTTTTTTCAAGGCCCTAGAAGTAAAGAAATCCATTCCTGCCCAGATCTCAGCCAGGAAGCAGACAACCCTTGATTTCTGTGAGCAATCTGTGTGATCATCCATAGACATCTGTGAGACAAGAGGAGGTTATATGGAGATGATTCCCAGAAATGTCCATTCTGCCTTCTTGTGCACCAGCACAACATTTCCAGAAGGCTGCTGTTACTCAAGCCTCCTCAGACCCACAAACAGCTCCTCCCATTAAGCCCTTCTTTTGGTGTTTCTCTCCTTGACACTCCAGACAGAGCAGCCACTGAACTGTTGGAGGCAGGTGTGGGATGGTGTCCATGCCCCCATGGCTCATGCCCCAGGTCCCAGTGTCACTGCTCGAAGGTCTGGCTGCTGCAGGTGATCTCCCCAAGCCCCACACATCCCAGTTACCCCACTGCCCCTCCCATGATGTCACCAGGCTGGTCTGAGCAAGGAGCTCTCTTCCATGTGGCTGCCATTAATTCCACCACCGCAAGCATCAGCCTGAGGTACCAGACCATATCAAGCAGTCGATCTCTAATTGTCATATCCGACAGTAAAACAAAGGGCTCAGAAGGAAAGAGGGAATATTAAGGCCAAGAGCTTCCCTCTGCCCGTTGCAGGTGGCTCATAAGAAGGCTTGGATGGAAAACATCCCCTTAACTTCGTGCTGTGTCCCTCTTGCAGAGGAATGAGTCAGGAATTTCATGCGTGTAGAGCAGTCATCAAACAGTCCCTACAGGTCTGCCCAGGACCACGGCTCGCCGAGCAGCTGCTTGTTTACCTGCCACCCATTTCCATAGCATGGGTGTGCAGCCACATTCCTGGGAGCCCCAGCTGCTCCCACCTGCCCGACCTGTCCGTGCGCGGGAGCAAAGCTCGGAGCCGCCGTTTGAGAGATGCGATTGGCACAGGGAAACACTGCCAAGGATGCTCAGTGCTCTGCTGGGATG
This sequence comes from Melanocharis versteri, assembly GCA_013397845.1. Lineage (NCBI taxonomy): Eukaryota > Metazoa > Chordata > Aves > Passeriformes > Melanocharitidae > Melanocharis > Melanocharis versteri. Next base: position 289,262 of record VZTG01009622.1, on the reverse strand, counting down.
GCTGAGGAGCCAGCTCAGCAGCTGGCGTGTAAGGCAGCGTGGTGGCATCACTGCTGGTGGATGGAGGGGACTTTACACCAGCTGAGGGTCTGGGCACTGAGCTCTGGGGATGCGTGGCGTGGGATGACTCAGAGGAGGAGCAGCCCAGCCTCAGTGCTTCAAATCCCCTTCCACAGGAGCTCTCCCTATCCGCTGGCCCTGGAAATGTCACAGGGAAACCACCCTGCTCAGGTTACGTGTCCTATTAAGCAAGAGGGACGCGTCCCTCCCGAGCCAGGGCCGCGCTCGGAAGCGGCTGTGCCAGCACAGCAGGGCCCCGCTCGCAGGGCAGCTTTTGGCAGAGCAGGATGTGCCGTCTGGATCCCAGATACCTAGGCAACAACTTTCTACTCCTTTTTATCAATACCAGGCTGATGGGGAGCAAGCGCATCTCTTGCTTTTTCCTGGAGCTGCTGCTGTCTGCAGCACTGCGGGGGAAGGCCGTCCTGCCCAGCCTGGGCAGGGGAATCCGTGCCAGCATCTTCCCCAGGGGATGCTGAAGTAGCTGCACTTCAAAGGCTCAGGAAGTGTCCATTTTGCCTTCGGCTCCACCAGCCCACGGTTTAGGGTGAAAGCTGCTTGTGTCAGCAGCTGGGGCTGGGAGGCAACCCGGGCTAAGCCAGGGCTGCCGGCCAGGATCAGCGCCCAAGTCACCAGCCTTTCCTCACTGGTCCCTAAAGCATCCCCAGCCACTGCAAAGTGAGCCCAGAAGAAAATCCGTGGGCTTTCACCCTGCACTTGAATCAGCTATTTGCGGCAATTTGGGCACATCCGTTTCCCTCTCCCGAGTGTTTGGGCTGGGGGCTGTTGTGTGCCCTGGACTGTGCCACTCTAGTTTAGCAGGATGCTGCTGCTGCTGTCACATTTCTTTTTCTTCTTTTTTCTCTTCCTCTCAAAAAGTGCCAAGTTGTATAAAACAAAACAAAAAAGAAAACTTCCCATCTTAGTGCTGGATGAATTATTTAAAAGGATCTGTTTGTTAATGTGATTGACTTCAACCAACAGCGCAGGTTGAGCTGTAATTATGGGAAAACAATCAAATCTCTATCTGGGTTCACACCATACTGGTCTTGCCACTTTTTGTGTTACAGCAGAACCTGTTGGGCAGCTTTAGCTGAGCTGAGCCTCCTTTCTGCTGCTGGGGCAAAGAAACGCAAACCAGTAGAACCAGTCAGGCAGCAAGGAAAAATTATGGCTTATTGTCTGCGCAAGTTCACCCACACTGCTCACTCCTGTCTCCCGTGTCCCAGATGACCGTCTCCTGATCACGACCTAACTGAGCTCCAGGAGCCGAGGAAGAGACACAGGAGCAGTCCTCCGACGTGAGTATTGTGCTCGCACTGATTTTTGTCTGTCCCCCAGCATCCCGGGCAGAGTTGTGTGGCTGGGAAGGGAGATGGCGTGAGCCACGCGTGGAGAGCTGCCCAAATTTCGCTCAGCAGAGCGCCGGGAGAGCTGTCACTTGGTGCCGGCAGACGGAGCCTGGTCCAGCTCCCATCTGATGGGCAGAGGTTGCTGTGTCACGGGTTTGCTTGATCTTCTGTCCCCTCTCAGAGCTCGAGGAGGAAATTTGGACTTGCGTAGCAGCCGGGGAGCCGATGGTTTGTGGCAAAGTGGCAGCTCTGAGGGGTCGGTGGGGAGTGGACCTGAGCCCTCCCGGGCTGCGGGGCGCTGCCCAGCCACGACCCCAGGGCTCTCCTCTTAACAAAAACATTTCCTCTGGTGTTTTCCGCTTGAGCGTGAAAGGATATCCCTGCGATCCGAAATGCTGAGAAATGGCATCCAGCTCCACTCAGATGGAGTGAAATAGCTGTGGAGGGTCAGAGCGATTTGTGGGCGTCAGGGTTTATGCGAGTACCGGGGAGCCCAGTCGCGTTTGCATCCGGCAAGAGGGGACCAGAGGCAGGGAACAGGAAACTTCTCTGAGCGAACATCCAGCAGTGTGACAGCCATGGGGGAGCAGAGCTGTGGCCGTGTGGGACGGCAGCAGTGCCCGTCCTGGGCAGGCAGCACCTGGGCGTTAGTGCCAGGCGCTTGGGGGGCATCACCCCCTGCCACACCTGATCCACCCTCCACGCAGCATCTCAGGCAGCCCTGACCTGCACCAAGACATGCACGTGCTGGGCAGTAAATAACTTCCAATGGAGTTGTGGGTCTCCCTTCCCACCCCATTTCACACCTTGAACTCATCTCTGTTGCCAAAGCCGAGAATAAATTTGCTCCTTTTTCCCTCAGTGGCAGCTTGGAGCTGGGTTGTGGTGACCACTGCTAGCTGGGCGAGGTGGCCGTCTGTCCCTGTTGTGTCCCTTGTGGGACATCCTGACAGTGCCCTCCTGGGTTGTCCAGATATGTTCCTTCAGGCAGCATAAATATTCAGAGAGGCTGGAGCTCGCTGGGCTTCCAGCAGCCCCAGGCACGAGGTGTAGTGCTACCGAGGGCTGGCATCCTCCTTCCCGATTTTAAATCCAGGAGGAAGGAAGTGATGGTGGGATTGCTGCAGGGGAGAGGCTGTGCCCGCACACGCTGCCTCCCTGCACGGGGGTTTGCTGCTGTGGGTTGAACTGTCCCCACTGCCTGCTCCTAGTTCCTTCTGCTGGGACAGAGCCACGATGGGGAATATCCTCAGGGCACTTACAGGGGAGATGACCACGGATCCTCCCCTGGAGGATGCAGGGCACTGATGCATTGATTCAAAACCCAGCCTAGGTAGCAATGTGTCCCCAACACCAGGGTGTCACCAGGCATTTGGGACGTGCAGAGATGCCTCAGTCTATAAAAATGCCCAACTCTGTCTGTCCCAGCTGTTGGACAGCACAGCGTGGGGCTGAGCTGGTAAGATTGATCCTTGGTGCTGCGGCAGGGCTAAACACCCAGGAGAGTTTTGCAGTACTGGGTCTTCCTAGGACATTTCTCCTTTTTTAAATGGTGCTGAAGAGAAAAGCTAATCCTGTCCAAGACCTCATCATCTGGGGATATCCAGGGATATCTCCATATCCAGGGGAGAGAGATCTGTTCTTTCCACTTGCACAGACATTATCTTGGCTCGGGATGCCCATGCAGCCCTCACACAGCAGGAGCAGAGATGCCAGCTTATGGAAGTGTGGTTGAGAGGAATCTTCGTGCCCCTTCTCCCACACAAGACCTGCTTTCCCAGGCAGGACCAGGAATGATGAATTCCCCACGTCAGGAGCAGTGTGGGCTCTCTGCCATGCTGCTGGGGAGGTCTCCTGCCATGGAGGACAAGACAGTGAGACCAAGATGCTCTCCAGGCACCACCAGCAGCGTAACGGGATCACAAGCAGAGGGTGGGGTGATAACCACCATCTATCAGAGATTCCCAGGGTATTTTCCTGCCACTTTGCCCAGCCAGGGGCTCTGGAGCTGGGGGTGGCACTGAGAGTGTTTTGGATGGGCAGTGACCACGTGCCTCCAGTCCCAACAGGGCCTTGAGCTATTCCTGAGCCTCACCACTTCTCAATTAAAACACCGAAAAATGCGATAATGCCTCATTACCCACTTCCCAGAGCATTTTGAGGTGTTAATTGAGTAATGTTTATAGAACCTGTGGTTACCCCGAGATGCATGGGCAGATAAGTGGCTACTTTTAATCATCTTCTGCATCCTCCTGTGGGCAGACAGGCCTGCCCACAGATCTGCCCAAAGCCCACCACACTCTGGGGAGTATCATGGCACGCTGGTGGCTCCAAATGTCATTTGTGCTCACATGAGGAGCAGAACAAATATTTACTGTTGAACGTCAGCAAAGCAGCACGAGTTGGGGAGTGGGAGGACAAAACCTCCCTCCCAGATGGGGCCAGTGCAAGGAGAGACCCCCAGAGTGCTCACCCTGCTATGTCAAAGGCAAGGTCAGATTCCTGGGCATATTCAGGTATTGCAGAGGACAAATAGCTCTGGTTTTAGCCATCCTGCAAGCCCAGGGCAGGCAAGACTCTTTGGCTGGGGTTGGGAGGAGGGATGTCCCTGTTGCAAGGATAACAGGGGCTCTTGAAGGGAATAAGGGCTCTTAAGCAGAAACGAGGTGATGGAAGAAAACTCACATTGCAGGGTTGGTGACTGCCACGGCGGCTGGAGAAGCAGAAGCTGCCTCCACAGGGCCAGGGTGGTGGGGGAGAAATCGAGCTGCTGGTTCGTGATCACCAGGGCTGTGCTGTATTATGGCAACAGAGACTTTATGGGGTAGAAGTAAATCAGTGTGCAGGTTGGGACTTGAGGCTGGAGCTGCATCTTGGAGGGTTTGCTGCAGCTCTGCTCTCCCTGCAGTGGGACACGTCTGTGCACACGTGAGCAGGGCCAGCATCTCCCCGGTGCTGCTGATCCTGTCGAACTGGTTCAGGGGGCTGTGACCAGCACCAGTCCTCACAAACCCAAAGGGCCACCGGGGCAGGTCACAGCCGTGCTGCAGCTCCACATCACCCGAGTGGGACCCCCATGCAACAGCCAGCAGAGGCAACCCTGGGGCTTGCTGCAAACCGGCCCCTGGGCTGGTGGAGCAGCACGGAGCAGCTGCCCTGCTCCGGGGAGGATTTTCAGGTTGTGCGAGGTAGAGGAAGGCACCAAATCCTCCTCCCTGGAGAGGCAAGAGCCAAGGCTGCTCCTCCTGTCTCACTTGTTGGGAGGTAATTTTGCAATCTGGCAGCCCATGTGCAGCACCCACAGCAAACCCAGCACGGTGGAGAGCAGGCACTGGGCTCCATTTTAGGGCAGTCTGTGCCATGTTAAGTCATGCAAATAAACACCCAGCAAAAAAAAAAAGAATCCCTCAACGTACCAAAAAAACCCTCTTCAAACTGCCAAGCAAAGTACATCAGCAAAGAGCATTAGCTCCACGCTGGCCTGTGAAATACTCCTGGCACTGCAGATTTTCCATGAGTGATCAGGCAGTTTTTCTGAGTATGAACTTGTTTTATAATTCTAAAATTAGGCCAGGAACATAGTAAGGTAGCCAAGGAAAGAAAGTCTGGCTGGTCAAAAGCAGCTCTGCCCGGCAATTGCCCAGAGAAAGGTGTGTGACATCAGTCCAGCCTGGAGCTGAACAACTCCAGCACTGCTGATGGGAAAATATCTGGTGGTAAATCCATTAAGCTTCACTGATCCCACAGTATCAGAATGTCATGGTCCTGCCTTTTTCTTTTCTGCCTTTTTTTTTTTTTAATGACTTAAGCACATTTAGCTAATGAGCTGCTTTATCCCCCTGAAAGGACAGAGGGCTCAGGGTGGGGATGTGCTGTGGCTCGCTGTGTGACAGACAGTGCGGGGGATGGGATGGAGAGGTCACGAACCCCCTGGGGACCAAGGAACGGGGGTTGGCTGTGCTGCCAGAGCCAGCTGTCCAAGTCCATCCCTTCCCCAGCCCCCTCAGATGGGACAGAAAACAACCACCCTGCTGCTTTTCCTTTCCCCAGCCACAACAGGAGCATCCTGCCCAAGGAGCGATGCCATTGGTACCCAGGAGATGCTGGGGGCTGTCCCAGCCCCGTGCATGAGAGCTCACATCCCAGGGATCCTGTGCTCCAGCCTGGAGCTTTTGTCCCACCCTGAGCTGAGCGTCGAGGGATGCAGAGAGCAGGTGAGCAAAGCCACAGCAGTCAGCAACAGCTCAGCCCCAGGTCCTGGGCTTTCCAAACCCTCCAGATTTAGGGGCTGGATAAGGAGTTTGCCGTTGGTCCCTGACACTGGGGCTCTGTTTGCAGAGGGCACCCGTCACTCTGAAATACACCCAGCCCTGCCAAGGGGCTGCTCTGGCCCTGTCACGGGGCCACATCCGGCACCACCAGCTCTAGATCACAGTGACAGCTCTGCAAAGAGCTGTAAATGAAATCCCTGTCTCAGGGTGTGAGCTCCACACTGAGCGGCTCTGTGGTCTGGGCTTCAGCGATAAATCTCCCTCAATAAATCCTCCTTTTAGGAGCAGGGTAGAGGAGCAGGGAGCTGTGGCTTCACGCCTTCACCCGTCCACACTGGGAGAGAGGGAGCAAAGCTGAGCTCCTCGGGGAGCCTGGGCTGTTCTGATGCAGCAAAAGGCTGAATCCAGACATATGGGGAGTGATGCTCATGAAGGATCTCTGTTATCATGTGTGTGCACAGATGAGACCCGAGGTCCTCGCCAGGTTTGCCACAGAGTGACTGTCCCATCTGCAGGCAGAGATGGGTTCTGGCATCTCAAAAGTCACCAAAACTTGGAGCTTTTCCCTGCTGGTTGGATCCGCAGCAGGTCACAGGTCCCCACTCACCTGAAGGCTCTGAGGAAAAGAAAATCAGGAGTAAATCCCAACCCCGGTGGCACCACAGCCTCAGCTGTGCAGGGAAGGCAAAGCTGCTGCCCACACCCCAGCCCCAAATCCTGATCTGCCGGGCTGTGCCCGCGGCACTGAGTCACAGCTGCAGGGATCCGGATCCGGATCCAGCACCTGGGCTGCCCCTGCACCTCCCACCTCCCACCACGAGCCAGCCGAGCCCTGCCTCCCTGAGCAGCGGGCTGGCACCAGTCCCAGCCAGGGTGTCACCTTCCCGGGGTGGCTGAGCTGGAGCCCTGCGTCTCAAAATGCTGCGTTCAGCCCTCGGGGACACCAGCCCTGGGGAAAGGCTGTGTCCTTTAGTGCAAGGTGGGCAGGAGCTGAACCAGTGATCCAGCAGTGAGCACAGTAGGAGCACATGCAGCCACCAGCTCCTCTGCTCCCAGTAGCAATCCCTTCCCGGATTACAGCACTGGACAATGCAGTGGGAATCAGTGCCTGAGTGCTTCAGAGCCTTCCCAGCCGGCACCTGGGGTGTCAGTCCCATGACAGCAGTGGTTGATCTCACAACCTTCCATCAGCCCTGCAGAGGTGCTTTGCCCAGGGCAGAGCCTAACTTAGGACTCGATGATCCTGGGAGGTGCATCCATTAACATCAGGAGGGTTTTTTTCTGTTTTGCAGTAGAGCTGCACGTTATTTCCCCTGGCTGGTTTTTCAGCTGTGTCTCTTGGGGCTGAGATCCGTTCCCAATCCCATTTCACAACAGATCTCGAGCTGGACGAGCCGCATCGTGCTTTTATTTGCTGGGTTAGATCACCCAGCCCTGGGAATGGGTGGGCTATGCCCAGGGAAGCAGGAGCAATAAATATTTTTTAATTGTTTCCCCAGGGAGTGAGATCTCTACTCTGTTTGCACCAGATTTGCTCAAAAGCCAAACAAAGTGACTCTGGGATGGTTCATGTTCGGGCAGCTGCTCCGCTGATCCGAGCGTGCCGAGCTCGCTGCTTGTGCTTGCTGGCGCGTGCCTCATTTCTTTTGAAAATCAGATGCTTTAGGGGAAACTTTCTTCTTCCAGCTCTGCGTGCCCACATCTTGCATATGCAGGCGATCTGGCACGTCCCTGCTCCGCATGCAGATAAAGGCATGGGCGGGAGCCAGGCTGGGAGAGCGCTGGAACCCAGCACAAACCTTCCCCACGAGGCTACAAAACCCAGGTCTCAACCCACTCTTCACTTTCCAGCAGCAGAGGGGAGGTTTTCTCCCTGGTCATCTCTTCATGGCTGAAGGCTGAGTGTCCAAGTGCTTTGTTGGGATCGGGATTTCTTGCCGTGACTCATTAACCCAGAATGATTCTGGGGGGAGAAGCTCCCATATGGAGATGCCAAATGCCTTCATGTGGAAGTTCCTCTTCTCCCAATGTGGTTTTGGTGGTTCCAGAGGACTCCATGGGTGCTGTGCCCGTGTCAGCTTCCTGCAAGTCTTGACTCTGGACACCACCTCTCCTGGTTTCTCTGTAAAATTGGGTGAAAAGCTCTGTTGGGTGTCTCCCAAGAGTTCAAAGAGGCTACGGACAGTGAGGCCACGCAGAAAGCCTGGGCAATGACAGTGGGGAGGCCAAGTGCTGCGTGTTGCCTCTGTAAAATCTGTGCACGGTGCCAGAGGGAGGAGGGATGCATGAGCATCCCAGCAGGAGATGAGTCCATCAGGCTCAAGCACCAAAACTGCTGTGAATTTCCCCATCATCAGTACCCATGCGGTCCCAACACGAGTTCTGCGGTCCCAACACGAGTTCTGCAGTCCCTTCTTGATGCTCAAGAAGATGCCCCGCCCCACCTCATCCCAGAGAAATGCAACTTAAACAGCTCAACAAGTAGAGGAAAAGCCTGATTTTCCAGCTGGGCTTTTCCCAGTATCCAAGACATGCTCTGTGCTGTGCTCAGCACTGAGGCAGGGTGGACAAAAATGCATCCCATGGTTTAGCAAATGCTTGCCCTTCCTAGCTTTGGGCTTTGTCCTTTCCAGAACACCACACGCACCAGACACATCTGTTTGTTGGACTTCTTCTTTCTATTTTAGGCTGAAACCTGAGTAATTTGAAGCAAAAGGACATCCTCGCACTGGACACAGCCTGTGTGAGGCTCGGCCCTGAACATGACCACGGAGAGTTTTGCAGAGTTCTTGAACAAACTCAAGGAAATCCATGAGAAAGAGGTCCAAGGTAGGGAGACACAAAATGTCCTATCAAAAATAGGCCAAGATCCATTCCTTTGTAATGCCACCTCGATCCTTTGGGTGTCGAATAACCTGAAGGGAGGAGGAGCAGGTGTGGATTAGGGAGCTTTGGGGATTACTGCTGAGCAAGCAGCACCCACGGGGATGGATTGGGACACAGGGTCAGAGCCTGTCCCTCAGGGGAGAACACACTCTAATGGCACCTTGGTACCTCTCATTGGCATACTGAGGAAAAAGTCACTTTTTGAATGATGAGAAGGAGCAGACAAGCAAGGACATTCCTGCACTCCATGCTCCTGGAAAGCAAGCCATGGAGATGCTCGGTCCCAGCAGGAATCTCACTTGCTCCAAGCTTTAACCATGGGGGATTTGGCTCCTTTCCTGCCCCTGCTGTCGTGGTCTGTGATAAAGGTGAATTGGGAGGTTTGCAGGGGTGACACACACACCTGCTGGGCATCTGCTCTGAGCAGTGAGGGTAGAGTATATTTGGGTACTGAGGGATCAAAGGGAAAGCGGAAAGATGCAATAATCTATAAGACAGAAGCAGCAGGAGATGAAGCTCTGTTAAAGAAAACATTTGAGTCAGGCTGGATAGCTTATTCCTCTAGGGAATAAATTATTTCTCAGGTCATACATTATTAAAATAAAACCCATTAGGTTAAGCAACCAAGTGCCAAGTCCAATTGTTTTCCTATTAGAATAATTCCCAGTATCAATATTATGAACAAAACTTCAGCACTTTTCGATGATTCTGGCTTATGAATTCATTCTTCTCTTGTGTAATTTCAAGCCGTGTGAGAGTTAGAAGAAACTGTTGAGCAATTCAAACCACATGTTTACATCTACTTTGCATAAAATGGATTTGACAGGATACAATGTCGGCAGATCCATCACGGAAAGCCGTTCAGCTGTAACTCCAAGATGCTTTCCAACCCTGAAAGATATAAAATACTGCCCACCTGGGAAATGCGGGCTGTAGTGAGGAATAAGCAGAAACAAATCTAAACCAGACTTTTTGGGTCATGGAAGGAAATGCAGACTCATTAAATAGTGGGGATACAAAAGAAGCTCACATTTTGTACAACTTTCCCAGTCACATTAAACTGTGATTGTGCTTAACCCATGCAATGTGTTATTCCTTATCGGAGATAAGGCTTGTGAACGGATGAGATTTCTGCAAAGCCACGCACCTTCCTGAAATTCCATCAGTGTAGTTTGCTTCTGAGTGCCGGGGAATTGGCAATAAACACCCACCTCTCTGTGTCTGCTCATTATTCCAGGTCTGCACAGCAAGGTGGCGGAGCTGACGACAGAGAAGTGCCGGTGAGCGATGCTGGGGGAGGGGGGCAGAGGGGTCGTCACACCACTGGAATTTCAGACTTCCCGAGTTATCCTCCAAGACTGCTGGATTAGAGGACACCTTTTGCCTTTCTGGCACTGCCAAATTCAAACCTTTTGGCTCCACGCAGGGCTTGGGGTGATCCCAGCCCGAGTCCAGTTTGCCTTCCCACTAGCAGATGCTCGTGCCACCCAGAGCTTTCTTCCTTGGGAAACAATTACTGGGAGGAATTAAGCTGCTAACTCCAAGGAGGGTGTCACAGGGCAGCATCCAGACTCCAACACATTTGTTTCCCCTCCTGCCACATAAGAAAAAGGGCACTGTGGATGAAGGCATGGGTTTTGGGGAGGAATCTAATAACCCTCCTTTCTTTGTTCTGTTTTTTCAATTAGTGATGCTCAGAGAATTGAAGAGCTGTTTGCTAAAAATCACCAATTAAGGGAACAACAGAAGGTCCTTAAAGAAAATGTAAAGGTGTTAGAAAACAGGTAGGATTTGTTTTTAAGTAGGGCGCTGCTGAGTGGCAGTGACTGCACCCTCTTGGAGAAGAGTTTGGGATTTGCTGTCTTCCCAGGAGTGGGATGCAGCACTTGAACCTCTATTTTTCCTATACTCAGCTGCTGGGGGAGCTGGAGGAGTCTGGGCACATGCACAGGAGCTTTCCTAGGCTGGTGGTGGTGGGGCTGGATCTGGATGAGTGCAGGGGCCAGTGCTGGGCTATGGTGATTCTGGGTGATGGTCTGGGTGTCCACACTTCTCCGTGGGGAAGGCAGGAACTCATTTCTCCCATGGAAACTGTGTGGTAACACGCTGTGGGGTTTCCTTGCTGCAGGCTGCGAGCTGGTCTTTGTGACAGATGCATGGTCACCCAGGAACTGGCCAAAAAGAAGCAGAATGAGTACGAGACCTCTCATTTCCAGAGCCTGCAGCACATCTTCATCCTCTGTACGTACTGACACCCACTGTAAGCTCAGCTTTGGCAGGCTGAGTCTTTGCTCAGTTCATGCCTCTCCCAGATATTTGCACGTGAGCCCTCATGGTGACCAGGAATCTGGGAAGGGTTTGGGGAAGGGGAGAAGGGAGGGAACAGTTCACGTCCCCCCAAGCAGACATAACCCTTCACAAAAATCATCAGAGCTGGGGGCTGTAGCCCTCCGCACCTCCGGAAAAATGAGAGATTCCAGGCCATGTCAGCTGCCTGGAAAAAGGATGCATTTGGCACGGCAGAAGCAACACTCTGGCAAAGACAGGAAAGTCACAGCAGCAGCTCAGCACGGGTAAATGAAATCAAGCAACACGTGTGATGGATCTTCTCCTGAGCCTTTGGCAGAGCTCCCAGCACCACTGAGACGCGGGGTGTTTTTCCCTGGGGATCTGACCGGCCCAGGGAGGGTCACGGGGGTAAAGGAGATAAGGGATTTAGGAGGGATGGAGAGGTGCCAAGAGCCCTTGGTTTATCTCCCCTGCTATGCCACTGCTCCCCGAGTGCTGCTTTCGAGCAGGAGCAGGGCAAGGCACTGTGCCGGGGAGCCCACCCGTGCTCTCCGTGGCCTCCTCGCTGCAGCACCCCGTGCTGGGCTCTCACTGCTCCTTCTGGCCTCTGTCTGACCTCCCCCGAGGCCCCCAGCCCTCCCCCTAACACAGCACCCACTCATCACCCTGCACTGGGGTCCAGGGGCAGGATGTTCACTGTGTCCAACCCAGCACTGCCTCGTCTGGGTCATGCTCTGCCCTCGAGCTGGACGAGCTGCAAGCAGACCCAATCCTGATGAAACCTGAGTCGGAAAGCTGCTCCCTTTTATCCCTTAGCCCCAGCATGTTTACAAAGAAGGAAGGAAATTCGGCATCCCTCCAAAACCCGGTGCCATTCCCTCCTCCCCCAGGGACCCCAGTGAGCTGAGAGGAGCATCAGCTCTCTCCTTGCAGCACCTGAACTCACAGCACCACCTCTGTCCCTGCAGCCAACGAGACCAATCGCCTGAGGGAAGAGAACAAAACTCTCAAGGAAGAGCTGAAGAGGCTCCGGAGCCTGGAGTAAGCACCTTCCTGGTTTTATTCTTTACAGGGGGTGTTGGCAACGACCAGGGCATCCCCACAGCTGAGCGGGGAAACGTCCAGACTGTGGCATCCTTGGGGTATTTTAGCATCTAATTCCCGTGGGTTCCTGTATATGTTAGACATGGAAAAATCCCTAATGGTCTTAAAATCCTCGTTGACCTTTGCTCACTCCCCTGTTCACCAGCATCCAAAGATTCATTTTTGGGGATCAAAGATATTTAAACCCCTGGAATCTAAGCCCTGGGCAGCTTGCATGGACTTCAGCCTGGGATTCCATGGCTTTTCCATGGCATCAGCACCTCCTGCAGCAGCCAGAGAGGGTCTGCAGGAAATGGGTTGTTTTGGGGGAAGGAGAGTGACACACAAGGGACTGTGATGGGGTTAAAGAGGGAGAAGCGATCTGCACCAACAGGTTCATAGCCCAGCAGAGTGCTGTACTGCGCCAAGTAACCTGCCAGGCTGGCCAATATATACAAATCAGCTCATTCCTCAAGGGCTTAAAGTCCAGAGGAATTAGCACTGAGGGATTAGCTTAGAAATGTGTTTTCTTTGGAGCACGGGAGCACCATCCACTTAAAGAGAAACTCTGGCTTTTTCTCCCCAGTGCTTCCCAAGAGCTGAGTAGTTCTAGAGCTGTAGGCTGGGCTGGGCTTGCTGAGCTCTGGGTGCTTCTGCTCTGCTCTGCTCTCCCTTGAGATGCTGGACAGGAAGATTTCCAGCCATCCCTGTCCCAGCATCAGGGTCCATCCAGGACTCAGAGTGTGTCTCCAAGGCTCAGTCACTCTCCTGTAGCCACCGAGAGCATCAGCCCCTCCACCTTGATGCAGTGACAGGGCACAGACACCACATCCCTGTGCTGAATCCAGCCCTCCATCAGGCTGAAAGCCCAGCCAGGGACAGGTTCCCACAGAGCTTTTGCAATAGCCACAGCTGGGTCCTGGCTTACCCAACATCGTGGCTTCCTGCAACGTTACCCACAACCGTGTGGGGCAATCACACCTTGGGCTGTCACACTGGCTCTGTCCATGCTCCAGACTGCAGCTGGGCTACTGATAAGCTGCAGTGGAAGGAGGTGAGTCTGAGGATCCGGTGCAGCCACATACACACATACATAAATATGTATATTTGTATATCAGGCTCAGAGCTCTCAGTACAGTGGCTCCGAAACCTTCCTTCTCCTGCCCCTTCTCATTCATTCACATCCTTTTCCTTCCAACAGGGACAGGACAAAGACCCCAGGAGTCACCTCCAGAGAAAGCTGCTCCACACCAAGCTCCCCTTTGACTTTACTGTCCCCAGTGAGCAGGAACGTCAGCACGGAGAGAGCAGAGCACAGGGAAGCAGAAGAAGCCCGCCAGGATGTGCCGGACCTCGAGCTCAGGGAAGGTGGGTGTTGCTGGCTCCTGCCACCCTTCAGGGACCTGGGGATGTGAGGAGTGACTGAGTCATGGTGCAAAACTGCTCTGGGAAAGGGTCTGGAGAGCAAAGACCGAGCTGGTGGCAGCTCAGATGGACACTGCCATGGGCAGAAAAGCTGATGGGGGGGAAATGCAGGCCAAGGGGGAAACACCCTGCTCTGCAGTACAGCAAAAGAGTGCTTGGGTGCCCTCACTGCAAGACAATTCATGCAGAGACCATGGCATTCCCTTCCTGCCACCCACACATGCAACGAAGGGCACGTTCCATCAGGTGCTGGCTTGAGCTAGAAGGCAATTTTGACTCAAAACCTTCACTGAGAGGTGGTTGGTACCAGCCAGTGGCATCCCTGGGGGGCTGCAAGGCTCCAGCACGCTGCAGGGCAGGGCTGCAGCGGCTCTGGGGGACCATCACGGTAGCTGGTTGTGCCTTTTTTTGCAGAAAAGTCTCCAGAGAAGCTCCAGAGAAGCTCTCCAAGCAGCAGGACTTCTCCAGGCACTGTCCTCCAAGAAGTCAGCCTTGCAGAGATGGTGAGTTGTCAGAAGTAGCCTGATGTCCTCAGGCCTTCCCCACTGCTGCGGTCATCTGAACTGGATCAAGACAAGCTGATTGGGATAGGGAAAGAGCAGGAGGCACTTGGAGGGTGGAGCACTTAGCCAGACTTGGGTAGTTTGTCATTTCCAGAGCTTGGCATTTTCAGAGGGCCTGGCATTCAGTGTTTGCAAGGACAAACACAGAGAGGGTGTCAGCCAAGGGCTGCTGAGTGATATGGTGACACTGGGCACTGGGAGATGAGACTGCAGGACCTGGACCTTGTTCCTGGTCATGGGAACTCAAGCCCACGTACACACCCACACAGATACTTCTGTTTTGGCACAGGTTTTGCTTACTCAACCTCCACAAAAAACTTGAAAGAGCAGGTGAAAAGGGGCTTTGGTAAGGCTGCAGGCAGGCTGTGGGGATAATTAATAGGGATCGCAGGAAGGGTTGGTGACATCTCCAGGTGGGCAGGGGAAAGTCAAGTCAGAACATGTGGTGAGCCTTTCATGACAGCTGATGGAGACAACGATGTCCTGGCCCAGGTACTCCACCAGAAATACACCCACCAAACCAGTGTGTGCCAGGTGCTTGCATGAATAGTCTTGCATGAGTGAAAAGGCCTGACTAGGGGACAAGGAATTTGCAGGGTCTTATCTTGGTTAAGCCACTGAATCATGACTTAAGAGGAGACTCAAAACTTCCTGTGCTAGAAATCAGTGCAATAGAGAGTACACGAAGGGTAAATTTCCTGGAAAAATGAATAAAAGCTTGATAGAGCTGTTGACCAGAACTATATCAAGCAGCACACCCAGGAGCTGTCTGTCTTGTTCTCACTGGTGAGGAGCTGTGTCCCAGCTCCCTGGAGCCTGGGGCACACTGCAGAATGGCTCACCTGGACTTTGTCCCCTCTGCCACAGGCGTCCCAGAGGATTTCCAACCAGCTGCATGGAACCATTGCCCTGGTGAGACCCGGCTCCAGACCCTGCCTCCTGGAAAAGAGTCCTTCAGGGGCAGCAGGGTCTCCACCAGCGAGGAAGACTCCTCTCCCTCCGGAGCGCGAGCACAGCCCCAGCCTCGAGGCGTGAGTACCAGCCTGGGGTCGTGGCGTGGGCCTGATCCACGGCCCATTGCAGCTGTCCCTCAATGGATGGACGGCCAGTATTCACTGTGTCTGTCCACTTTCCACTCCAAACTTCTCCCACAGCCTTGGGAAGGGGGGGATATCCCAGTTTACTCCAGTAAAAAATGACTGGAATCCAGCCCAGCAAGATCAGGCTCTTGTTATTCCAGCTCCCCAGACAGACTGACAAAGTGAACCAGGTGCCCCCACATCCAGGCAGGACTGTCCCAGGCAGGCAGCAATTCCTGCTCCTCCTTATCTATTCTAATGGGCTTTCCTGCAGGGCTCAGCACTTCCCAGGCTCATCCTGCCCACTGATTTCAGGAGCACAGAGGGCTGAGCAAGGCCAGTGAGTTCACCTGTAGAGACAGTGAGTTTCCCGGGGTGTGAGCAGTTCTGCTGAGCATTCCTGGGAACAGCTTGCCCTCTTGGAAGCTGCCAAATAACCAGCAGCAGCAGGGACTGGGTTTGCAGGGCAGGTTCCTGTACTGTACCAACCTTCCTAGGAAAGGAAGTTTCCCGTTGAGTGAGATTAGGGGTGGGTGGGCTGTTGCTCTGTCCCGGGGCTCTTCAGGCACTAAGAATTCCCAGGGGGGTAGTTAGGATGTTGCTGGCTGTAAGACATTATTCAAAAAGTGACTTCTCAGCAGCAGTGCTGATGTGAGAGGTCACTGCATCCTTCCCTTCACTCAACCCCCTGCCGTGGCCCAGGGATGGGGCATTGCTGCTGGGTGCTGGGATGGGAATGGTTTCCTGCCCTGGGTGGAGACCCACTGCTGACTGCCTGGCTCCTCTGGCCACCAGGACCCTCCTCCCCAGCACAGAACCCAAAGACAAGCATGATGCACTGGCCAAGAGCTGCAACAGGGCATGGAAAGAGCAGGAGAGACCACACACATCCCTGCAGAGCTGGCAAGCCATGGGAAAGCTCTAATGCTAATGTGATTTTCTTTCTTTTTTTTCTTTTTTTTTTTTTTTCTAATGTGATCTAGCTAATGTAATTTTTTTTTCCACGCTTTTTTTAGTTTTTTAAAAGNTTTTTTAGTTATTTAACAGCAAGCAAACTGGACTCCCCTAAGGTTGCTCCATCCTACGAAAACCTAAAACTGAGTGCCCGGAGAGAGCAGCTCTGCCTCCTGCACAAGCACCTTTCCCTTCACCAGCTGGGGCTGGCGAGTCACTGCACCCCGGCTGACCGGGACGGCGGCGGCTTCCCCGGCCACTTGCTCCGGACCAAAGCTGCCGAGGGCAGGACGCGGTCCCGGGACAGCTGGGAAGACCACGCAGCCTTGCTGAAGCTTCCTGCCACCATGGTGTACGTGAGGGACCAGCAGCTGGAGGAGAAGCTGCACCTCCTCAAGCACCGGGAGCGGCTGCAGCATCTCCTCCTGCAGCAGTGCCCGCCGGGCCAGCGGGCGGACGGCGACACGAAGCTGCCGCCCGGGGAGCGGCCGCTGTCCCCGTGGCTGGGCATCGCGGCAGCGTGCAAGGAGGAGAGGTCCTTCCCGGAGGATGCTGCGGAGGGCAAGGAAGAGAAGGAGCTTTGGCTGGGCCGGGGTCGTTGCGAGCTCCCAGCGAAGGTGAAGGAGGCGAGGGACGATGATGCGGACGCGCCCCTGGATCTGTCCGACGCCGGCCGCGGCANGGAGGAGGAGGAGGAGGATGCAGCTGTGGTGAGTACAACATATTCTAAAGAGAAAGAAATAGAACATAAAAGAGAAAGAGGAACAATAAGGAATAACCGAATGAAGAACCAAAATGAAGAGGAAACCTAGAGGGAAAAAAATGGCTCGTGCTGGCATCGACTGCAGCCCCTTCCCCACCGCAGGGTGTCCAGCACTGCTGCTGGCACCATTGTAACCAGCGTTAATATCCTGTGGGAGAGTGGGTTTGATACGTGTGAAGGCAGTTTGCACGTGGCAGAGCCGTGGTTGCTCAGTCCTGGCTCTCATTCCCTGCCTCCCCTCCAGTGTCCACAGGGTTTCCATCCAGGCCCGAGGGCAGGCAGCACCTGTGCCCCTTCCCACAGGCTGCTGCAGGAGGTGCTGGGCTCTCTGCAAACACACCACAGTGCACAGGAACATCTCTGTGACGCTTGTCCCTGTGGGTGTCACAGTCATCATGTGAAGGCTGAGGACAATCCTCTCCTGCCTGGTGACAGCAGCGTTTTTGCTCCCTGTATCCCACAGCTCACACTCTCACGGGCATATCTGACAAACAGCTCCACACCGAGGGACCCAGAGGCCCTTCCTGAGGCTGGGGTGAGACGGGATGTCAGTGCACAGAAGGGAGAAGCAGGTAAGAAGCCTCAGGCAAACCTGACATTTGAGAAGGCAATAGTGAAAGGCGCCTTTTGGTGAAGGCATTTCCCAGCCCAGAGCTCTCTGCTGGGCTCTGCACACTCCTGCAAACCTGCCTTCCAGGGACCAAGTGTTCCTGGCTCCCAGCTCTTCTGGGCCTTTGGGGGAACTTCAGGTTTCACATTTCTGCCCTTAAAAGCTCAATTTTCTGCCCTAGATATGTCCAAAATTCAGGCTCAGTATATACGGGGAGAAAGCAATCCTGGTTCTTCTGGAGAAGAGCCCAGTGTCTCTGTCCAGCACAGACAGGAGCCACCCCTGGGGTGTCCTTCCACACTCTGCAGAGCACCCTGCACTCCACGCTGGGTGGCATGGAATTCTCCAGGAGCTAAAGAGTCAGTGTAGCTCCGACTTCTTGGCAAAACCCACTCCACAATGAGCAGCAACCAGCCAAAGTTGCTGCTCCAGCATTTCCTGCCCCTCTCAGGGAAGAAGCAGCTGAGAATTTCCCAGCAGAGCTGGGGAAAATGCAAGAGGTTTGCAGGACTAGCACTGGAAAACCATCCCTGTCTGTCCCCTTGCTCCAAAGTGTGTCCTGCGATGACACAGCACGCAGGGTTGAGCACACAGCCAGGGATGCTGGTACCTGCAGCAGGTAGATCGGGATGGTTTCCTCCCTTTCCTTGCTCCATCCTCCATAAGAGCCCTTGCAAGGCTTTCTCCCTGCCTGATCCCCACGGGACACAGGTGCCAGGTTTGTCCAGGCAGGTGGGAAGCAGCAGCCATGGGGATCAGAGTGGGAAGCACGTCTGCTGGGAGCTGCTCAGTACCAGCCTTACTGGCTTGGCCAGAAAGTTGAGCTCGCCTGGATTAGTTGGTCTGGGCGTGTCGGAGTGGTTTGGGAACACTCTCCAGAGCAGGATTTTTCACGGTGGAAAAAAAAAAATAGGGAGTCCTCTGTGATTTACATGCTAAGGAGATATCATCATGGCAGAAGAATTTCAGCTGATTACATTCTGGGTGTGGGAATACAGGACTTTCTTCAGTTCTCACCTTAAGGTTGACACAAAGCCCAGGAAACAATACACAAATACTTCTGCACTTTCTAGTGAACCTTAACCTGCAGAAGGATAAGGTGAGGATGGGATCAGGCTGCAGGGAATCCAGGAGTGCCTGGAAGCAGCACCACCTCTGCAGGGGCATCCAGGGGGGCTGCCCTGCTGAGCTCCACCCTGGCTAGATCTGGGTGTCATGAGCAACAAGTATTGAGCTTCTGGGATGCCCCTGCCCCTCAGAAGAGGGCACAGCCCTGTGCCCAGCCCTTTCTGCCCACCACAGCCAGCCCAGGTGTGTTGCTGTGTGTGCAGACAGGGAGATGCCACCACCAGCAAGGCTTGGCCCCCAACCCATGCAGATTCAATGTGTGGAGGTCGGGGGTGTGCAGGTACATGTCTGGGGCTGTGTAGCCTCAGGGTCTGTGTACAGTGAAATGCTTTTGCTGGGAAGGGAAGTGTCTCCCCTGCCTTTCCTTCCTCTGCTCCTCAGCGCACGTTCCCTGCCAAGAGCCACTGGCTGATACCAGCAGCAAACATGGAGATTGTCCCTTTTGGCCTCTGCACCCCAACACACTTCTCCCAACCTGCGGCTCCAACAGGAAAGTGCAGTCTGAGGTTAAATACCCCCAGTTTCCCACCTGCATGTAGCCACAGATGTTGGCACAGCTCTTGTGACCTTGGCGTAGCAAAGTCCTGTGGATACAGCTTTCCTGGGAGCTGGTTTCCCAATCGAGTCTTGTTGGATCACTCCTAAACATTCATTCCAGGCCACGTATCTTGCAGTGCCTCTGCTTCGCAGCACAGCTTATTGCCAAAGCTGTTTTCTGCCTCAGTGGCTCTGTGAGCCTGGGCCAGTGGCTCTGCATCTGCTCATGAGCTTGTCAAGCCTCCCACCAGCCAAAACTCCTTTTTGTGTTTCCTTAGATGACAATGATGCCGGCTCTGGGAAGCAAGAATCTGATGAGCCAGACACGACGGACAGCGAGGTGTGTTTGTTTGTTTGTTTGTTTGTTTGTTTGTTTGTTTGTCCTCCTCAGCCGTCAGCTTAGGCTGCTGGGTCCCAGAGGCATCAGACAGGTTGTCCCAGCCCAAGCTCTCTCCAGAAGGTGATGGCTCTCCCTGCACCAGGTGCCAAACCTCATTCCCACCCTGTTGCACAACCTGCTGTTGAGGGATAGAAATGCCACTCTTTCCAGCCAGTCAAGAGTGTTTATGAACGATAGCATTTGTCATCACTCCGTAGCAATGGTCACAAAGGTCCCTGCAAAGCCACTAGCTCCCTGGAAAAGCCAGGGTAGTTTGTAGACTGACTGTTCTTCTCGTTGGTGTAGGAGAAGTATGAAGATGAGATCCTACAAGAAGCTGAGGCTGACGGGAAATACTTTTGCACCAAAGACAAAGCTCACGTGCAGCAAAGGAAGAGAAAAAGAGGACAGGATCCCTGGATAAAAGGTAGGGAGGAGGACTTCCTTGGGGCATCAGCTCAGGGCTACAGCTTCTGCTGCTTCCAAAGGGACTCCTGTGAGAAATGCCTGAGGACACTGAGGGAGTGGAGGTTTCTCCTCTGTGCTCCTCTGCACCATGTGTTGGCAACACTTATCTCCAGCCAGAGGAGCCCCTGCTAATGGTTAGCCAGGGCAGCCTGGGCAGGGTGACCAGGAGAGCACTCCAAGCACCTAAGCTAACAGAGCTTAGTCCCTTGTGTTTGCTTATCTGGTCAGGGAGGTGGTAACTGGGGAAGGCCAGATTCCCAGGGGTGAGCTATTGACATTCAGAGAAAGGTTTCTGCCAGTTCTGTTGATCTTCCAGCGTGGCCGTGGAGGTTTCCCTGCTGACAGAGGAATGTGTTGTACCCATGTTTCCTACAGGTGAATAAGCAGAAAACTGCTCCTGATAAGGGCAAGGATAAGACAGTTTGTCTATCAGGCCTTAAAAAATGCTCTGTCAGAAAAACCCTGCGGCTCACCCGCTCTGTGCTGGTGGTAAAAACAGGGAAGTGTTGGTCCAGCCATAAATGTAGAGAGGGCTGTTGCTTAAGCTTGAAGGGGAGCTTTTTAGCAGCCCGGCCTTCAGAGGGCCCTGCTCACTCAGGAGACACCACCACAGCTGGGTGACAAGAGGATTTGCTGTACAAAACCAGCCACTGGGAGCAATGGGGAGGAAGCTGCCCTGTGTAGCCCAGGCCAGACACATACAACCCTCCAGGACTGGATGGGGATGTCCCAAGTAAGGGGTGGGTGCAGCTGTGGCAGGAGTGGGGTGATGGGGGGGCATAGCACCTCTCTCAGCATGTCGTGTGGGGCACGAACCACACAGGAACAGGGAAAAATCCACCAAATGCATCCTGCTGGTCTGGGTACTCTCCCAGGGATGCTCCTGCATCAAATCAGTTCTCTGCCTGTTTCTGCTCCACATGTTGTTTTGTGTCCAGGATCACAGCAGCCACCCCTGGATACCCACATATCTCACATCTGAGGGGTTTCTCTTCATCTTTGCCTTGCTGAGCTTTGCTTCCTCCTGCGCTGTCCCTATTTTGGGATGAGGCCATGCTGACTCCAGAAGTGTAAATCCATTTCTCTGTGGTTAACTCCTGCTGTCATCTTGCTGTTTACAGGATTTAAGAAGTCAATGAGAGGAAGAAAGAAAATCAAAGTGGAGCAATGCCCAGTGGGGATCACAAAGGAACTGGAGAATTGCTCCGCTTCCCACAACGATCCCTCCAAGGAGAGTTAGCAGCAGGGCAGGATGAAGCAACTGCAGACCAAAGGAGAGGGCTCAGAGACCTCAGCATCCCACCCACGCTGGGAGAGTGAATCCTCCTGTCATGCTGGGCCAGGCAGTGGGGAATTCATAAGGACTCATTAATGAGCAGAGCACCCTGAAACTCCTCACTCAGTGCCACAGGAGAGGCTGGGCAAGGATGAGCCATGCAGGTGACACCTGGAGCAGCCAGGTCACTGCTGGTGGAGCAGCACAGTCAGTGACCCCAGCCCTGTGCCAGAGCAGACCCTCAGACTGGTGCTGGGAAGAGGAGATGTCTCTTTGTGACCCTCACCCTGCACCAGAACCATGTTTTTCCCTGGGATTTCACGCTTGGAGAATGGACTACCAGACCCGTCTCCCCATGAAGGATGTCCCAGTGGCTGGCTGAGGGAGGGTGACCAAACCAAACCAAACCAAACACTGCAGAGCCCCATGCACAGACCTGCTTCAATTAAATCCCTACCCAGGTTTCATACACACGTTGATCTTGTCTGACCTGGAGAAAAGTCCGTGGTTTTCTTTTCTAGTTAAGTGAGGAGCAAGTACATGGGCAGACAAGTGGGATGTGTCCCTGGAGAGGGGTGGGAGAAGAGCACGGGAAGGGAGGGTTGGGTGCTCCCTCTCCCCAGGGTGTCCTGCATTGCCTGGAAAAGGTCAGTGGGTGACCAACAGCTGTGGCTCACAGCAGAGCACCAGCTCAGCAGTTCGCACTGACCTTGGCAGGATTGCTGGGAGCTATTTTTCACGTGGATAAACTGTTCTTAATGAGCACCTGATGGGATGAGATGGAAAGGGCTGCAGTGAGCAGTGAGTGTCCCTGCAGCCACAACATCGATCCAGGAGCCAGGCTGGGTTGTTCCTGGCACACAGGTGGAGAACAGGGACAAAACAGAGGGAGACCAGTAGAGAAGGTGCCAGAGCCAATTCCCGCTTCATTTACCTGCAGTTATTTCTATTTAAACGTGGTTTTGTTCATCTGTTCACAAGAACGAAGGCAAAGCACAGCCAGCCAAGAGCAGCATCCTTTGCCTGCAGCACCTTCCCATCTCCCCAGTCCTAAAAGCCCATTCAGAGAGCCCCGGCTGCGGGGGAGCAGGGGCGGGAGAGCCTAGCACTGCCCGGGGCAGCCTCGCAATCCGCCCAGCCGGGCCGGAGCGCTGCNGGTGCGGGCGGTGCGGCGGGCGGGCAGTGCCGCCTGCTGGGCTGTGCCGGGCCGGGCCGGGCCGGGCCGGGGCCGCTCCCGGAGAGCGGAGGATGCGGTTCAGCCTCCCCGGAGCACAGCAGGGTCTGGCCCCGATGGCTGTGGAGCCACGGGAAGGGGAGCGGGGACAACCGGCAGCTCCGGCAGCGGGGATGGAGCGGGGCAGTCCCGCGGGGCTGCTGCTGCTGCTGCTGCTGCCGCCACGGAATTTCACAGGAATGGAATTTTCCCAGGCTGAAAAATTATTGAGACAGCTGTTGTCTCCCTCCTGTCTTCACTGTTTGGAAGAGCTCGTTAGATGATGAGGACGGATCTGGAGCACGGATCTGCTGAGGGAACTGGGGAAGCTCATCCTAGAGAAAAGGAGGCTCAGGGGGACCTTATCCCTCTCTACATCTCCCTGGAAGGACGTTGTAGCCAGGTGGGGGTTGGTCTCTTCTCCCAGGTAAAAACTGACACGACAAGAGGAAAACGGCCCCAAGTTGCACCAGGGGAGGTTTGGATTGGATGTTAGGTAAAAATTTTTCACTGAAGGGATTATCAAGAACAGGGACAAGCTGCCCAGGGCAGTGGTGGGGTCACCAGAGTTGCAGGGCTGATTTTTGCCAGCTCAAAGTGTTCATCGGATCATGGCCATGGGAAATGGATCAGGACCACCACTGATGCCTTCCCCTCCCAGTCCTGGGCAGACAGCACTGTGTTTGTCCCTTCTTAGACCAGCTTACTGAGGAGAGCAATAACCCACTGAACACAGTGGTGAACTGGATAAATCTGTCTTTTAAAAATACCTCGGCAAGGAAAAAAAGGGTGGGGTGGGAAAAAAAAAAAAAAAGAAGTCGATATGTAATCCCATAAAGAGGCCTCTCAGACTGTAGGGAGGTTGCTTGCAATCAGGAGGACTGAAGGAGGGAGGGAACTTTCATGGACTATAAAATAATCGCCTCCCTATGACAGTCCTTTGATAAGCAAAACGTGCAGAAGTCCTGCCAAAAACAATGAAGTCCTAAAATCCTTTTCTTCCCACAAAGATTTCTTTTTCCTCACATTGCATGACACCACCACAGAATCCACCTTAAATTATTGGACTTTTAATACTTTTTATGTTGCCTTTTTTCATTAGACATTTTTACCCGTATCTCGTGCTGGGTGTGTTTGAGGGGCTGGCAGGGACACATATTTCACAGTTAGGGCCATCCCATACCTGAAAAAACAAAAAAATAGTTTTGTCAGCTCTGAGCAAGTTGTTGAAGTAAATTAAACTTTAGATGCTGCACTTGATGCAGCCCTGGAAGTTTTCTGCTCCTACCATCCCCTGGCTTGCTGTTACCTCCTCACCATGCTACAGAAAGATGGATAATTGCTGAGGTCCATTAATTCTCAAAATTATGCTTGTCAGTCTTTTGTTCAAGTCATTCTTGACAGGTAAATGCATGTATTGATCTGGTGATATGCAGGCAGCCTCAGACTTGAATTATTCTGCTGTAAGGAAGAAATCTGAGCCCTGCAAGCAGCTCTGGATCTCCACAGAGGTTGCCATGTGAAGGCTCAGTCCTGCCTGAGGTGCTGTGCTTGCAGGAACACACAGGGCAGCGTTCAGCCCCCTGGGCTGATCCTGCCCTCCCTGGAGCACAGCAGCTTCCTAATAACTCCACGGGAGTTTGGTGAATGACTCCAAGTGGTATTTGTGTACCAGACCCAGCAGTCTCTGCTTTCTGCAGAGTTAATCCATTTTGTTGCCACACTTCCGTTCAGTACGAGAAGGAGGTTTTACACAATGATCTTCAAAAATGCACCGAAATTACCCTTAGAGGGCATGAGCTACAACCCACAAAACAACAGAGCAGAAAGGAAGCTGTCCCGAGAGCAGATCAGTTCTTCTGGGAAGATGGCAGCTCAGTTATTTTGTTCAGACAAATTACAGCTCTGATGCCACCAGCACCGTGATGCAGGCAGGATACCTGGGCCAGTGAAGTGGTTTCCCAGGGGAAGGGGTTCAGAGCCCAGCTTGGGCTCACCCAGGTCAGGGGCTGGATTTGAAATTGCACAGAAATCTGGGAGGGCGATGATGTCACTGTTTCTGTTCACTTTCAGTCCATCATAAATAGCAATGAGTGGTTCCCTTATTGCCTGTCAGGCCAAACAATTCCGGTAACAGACCACTGCAACTCCTTTGCTTCCTGATGCTTAAGAATCCGCACATGCTGAATCATCCTCACAGCACAGAGCACTGCTCTCAGCTCTCAGACCCTCCAGGCCTCCCTGTACATCAGCCTCCCACTAAACTCACTAGTAAAATGATATTTTCTGTTTCTCTATAGGCTTAATTTGTAAAATTCTGAAGGAAGTAAATTTGTGCGAGTTGAGCTGTGAGTATAAATCTGCATCTCGGGGGAAAAATAATCTCCCACCACACAAAGGTTCCTCTGTTGCGTGTGTAAAGGAGACAGGCAGGAAAGGTAGGAAATCCCACAAGCTCAAAGCAAGAGGGATCTGTGCTGGGAACTCAGCTGGCTGCAATGCAGGAACCAAAACCTCCAAAAATAGAGATATGCACATCAGATTCTTCCCCCTCACAACCTTCTGCTGTGCTATTGCCTTCATGGCAATGGATAATTTGAAGGTGATTTAATCCATGCCCTTTTCATGAGCCTGAGCACCACCTTCTCTGCAGTGAAATGCTTTTAGCTGAGATCTGGTCTGTAAGCAGTGCCCATTTATAGTGCTGGCTTTGGAAACACAGCTTCACTCCTCAGTCCACTGCAGGAAAACTCATTCCAAGCATTACTGAAGTCTCGCTTCAATCCTGTTTTGGGGATTTAAGTGGGATGGGCATTTTGTGTAGGTTCTTCCCAGGGTCAGATGTGCCCTGAACATGTGAAAAAGGCAGAAAAAGGACCCTGGCAGCCTCACACGGCAGCTCTGCAGTTCACAGCCAGGAGCTCAGAGAGAACGGGGACAGGGACAGCTTGGGTGCTCAGAACAGAGCACAGGGACGAGCCTTCACACTTCTGAAAGGAGGCTGTGAAGCTGTGGATAGATTTAGCAAATCCAGTAAGCAGTACCAATTCTTGGAAGGGAGAGATCTGGGGAGTTCCTTTGCTCCTTTATCTCTTACTATAGGAATTTTGGAGCCAAAACGCAGGTTCCTCTTGCATCCCTTGAGTATCACAGCTTTCTGCTCTGCGTGAACATTATCCCCAACTCTTCAGGAGTTCCCTAGGCTGTGCTGCACACCCTGCCCATACCAAACTTGCTGCAGGATGTGCTGATCTCCAGAGGGACCTCTCCAGAAAGCACATTTTCCAAGACTCTCCCATGAAAATTATTGATTTATTAATAACAGCGTTTAGTGCAGCACCACGTGCTTCAGGGAAGAGAGTTTGATCCATTCATTCACAAATCCCCCTGTAAACACCACACAACATTTCTGCAACTCGAGCACAGGGCCCTCCTGAGTGCAGAGAGACATGATTAAATCAATCAGCTCCGTGTCTTTTAAATACTCTGTGTCATGCAGGAGAACCTGAGTCATTTTCCGAGGCGCACAGGGCTCCCGGCAACGTTTGCCTCCTGAGGAGCAGCAGCTGATTTTGCTGTAACTGTGAATGTGCAGAGAGAGCAGAGGATTGTGTCGCCCACCAGGGCGAGCACATGGCAATCCAGGAAATACTGCTACTCTGCTCCAGCAGCAGCCAAAAGAAGCCAGGACTCCCAACCGGAACCCACCGGAGGTAGATTAAAACCATCGCAGGCTGCACAGCTGGTGGCACTGACTGCTTGAGTCAAACCTGTCCCGCGGGTTTGGGATGCAGGAGGAGAGCAACGGGGATGGATGTGCCAGCAGGGAGCAGGAGTGGTCCAACATGTGAATGCGGTTAGGAAGGGTTTCACCCTTCCCTACACATGGAACACAAGCAGGGAGTGGCACCTCCGGGTGTTTTCTGAGACAGACCAAAGAGGAGGAAGAAGGTGAGCTTAGGAGGAAGTGTAGTCCCAAAAACTCGCTGGCTGGCGTTTATATGGATGTGGTGAGTGTGAGGCTGAGCTCCAAAGAGTGCTGGTGCCCCCAGGTGTGCTGATTTCAGGCGTGAATTTAAAAGAGGTAAACTATGATAGGAAATTTGAGACAAGGCTTAAAGCCTGTTCAGGAGAGTAAGTTCTAAATGCACAATGCACTTCTATGTCACCCTCCCAAACTTCCAGAGACCATCCTGGTCCCTTGTGAGGTCTCTCGGACCCCCATCCTCACCCTGCTTAGGCTGGAAAAATGTGTACAGCAATTTCTGGTGTCTTATCTTAATACTAGAAGTTCTTCCAACTGGAAGCCGCACTTCTGGTTCCCAGCCTAAATATACTTATGACCTGTTTATCTTTGCTTGATTTGGGGCCATGATTTTGCAAAAAATATAACAGCCAGCCCACGTATGCACTTTAAAATGCCGTCTCATATCAGATGCTTAGACCAGATCCTGCAGTTCTTGCATGGAGAAAAATCCTTGAGACCTTGGTGACTCTACTCCCCAAACAGTATTGGAATAAGGATTTACAGGCTTGTCCTGTTTCACACCAGCTCCTTATTCCAGCAGCCCCTGACTGCTCAGACATGTATCCAAACAACCCAGGGCTTCCTTTAAGGTAGAGCAGAAGCTCCAGGAGCAAAATGAGTGCCAGTTGAGTATTGGTGATTCAGAGTAACGTTTTACATCTGTGCAATAATGTTGTTGTAAACGCAAAACTGCCTGCCTTCCTCTTTGTCCAGGGATTTTGTGGTGGTTAAGGTTGGAGAAGGCTTCAGCCAGAACTTGAAGCTGCTGTCAGCAGCAGGGTGGAGAGTCCAGCCTTTCTCCAAAACAGCATCCCTGTGCATGAATGAGAGAACATGTAGGAGCTTGGGCTTCCTTCGTCCCACCACTCCAGGGATTCCCTCGTTGCAGAGGACGGGAAGGAAAGGTTGTTCAGGGTTGTACCCAGCCGCTGCCTTTTGTGGGAGTGATGCCGATGTGCCACTCGTCTGTTTTAGCATCGGATTCTTTGAAACACAGCACTGTGCTCGCTGTACTCAAACACTGTGAGTTGTCAGACACAGATAAAAGCTCCCCAACATTAACAGCAGCAACACTCCAACCGCTAAATTCAGCTTTGAAGTTAGCAACCCACTAAGCCATGGAGGCTGCTCCTTTCTGCGCTGACTCAGTGGGACGATTTACATCCCACAGCTATTTTTACAGGGAAAGAATGAGAAAAAAGCCACACATTTATTTTTCAAAATCCAGTCTTGGGTTCTAGAGAATTGTTTGCAGCAAGCCTAGATAGGTTTCCATGCCTATTCATCCCCTGGCTTATTTGATGAGCTTGCCAGCAGGAAGGATTTTAATTCCTTTTTATCCCAAACTATTTTTTCCACAGCTGTGATATCAAATGATTCTGCCAAATAATTTAGGCTCAAAATCTGACCTATATTGAATAGTATAAGATGCTGAGCATGTTCTTGGGATTTAAAGGGCAGAGTTTGTATTTCACTGTAGGATTTTTAATGGAAGCCTACAAGAAAACATTGTCTCACATCTCATATCTTAATATTATTATTATTAAATGCTACTAATACTATAAGACATATGTTGATGGCCCACTTGAAACAGCATACAAAAAAGGACCTTATGAAACAGCCATATGAAAAGACATAGAACTTGTATTGTGATTTATAGGTCAGTTTCAAAGCCTATCTTTCGCTCAGTGCCCGTATTTCAGGCCATATCATCAGACATCAGTTTGATTGCTGGCGTAGACTGCAAGCAATATTAAGAGTTGCCATGTGGCTTCTTTAAGCCTATTTGGCAAAAGCATTCATCACTCTAAGGGTCCAGTGCTGCAAACACAGTAATTGCAACTTTTAATGGCAAACATCTCAAATGGCAAATTTGCTCTGTACTTTAAAATATGTACTGTGTGGGCAAAATCCTGCTTGGGAGCACAAGCTGCTTCAGGGCATGAGAGGTGGGAAGCATGGGAAGTCTTCATTTCGGTTTCAGAAGAACACAGAGGCCACCAGCAGCACCCACACACTGCTGTTCTCAGCTCCAAAGGCTTCATCGCGCCCAGCACAGCTGCCAAATCTTCCTTTCCAGGCCCAATAGCATGGACATTGTCGGTGCACATCAACGTCCTCTGAGGAAAGGAAAGGGCAGAGCTTTCTGCCTTGGCAAGCGGTCAGAGCATCATCCCGGGATGCGGCGGACACGGGTTCAAGTGCCTGCGGGGAATGTTTATCCCGTGCAGTATAAACACGCCAGTCCGGGAAGAAACGTATTGCGCAGAGATGCCTTGAGTCACTTTGTGGAGATAAATACTAAGTTTATGTCCTCCCAGCCCCGGGTCTGCCTTGCCCATATACGGCCCAGGACCAGCACTGCCTGGGCTTTGCTTCGGGAGCTGGAAGCGTGGGGATCCATCCCTCCGCACGGACTTCGGGGCTGCTGGTGAGTCTCGGGGCTGTGCACGGGGGTCTGCGCCCTCGGGGCCGGCGGATTGGGGTCCACCCGAGCCCTGCAAGCCGCAGGGTCGGGTCCCAGGCCGCCGCGATGGAGCAAGAGGATCAACGACCTTCATCCGCTTTTCTAGCAGCGCTTTGACGCGCTCAAACGCCGGCGATGGGTTCAGCAGATGTGTCCTCCTGCCTGCAGGAAAGCCAGGAGCTCTCGGGAACAGGCGGCCACCAGCGCCACTGATGGTTCGGGTGGGGAGATGAGGGGAGGAGAAGTTTTTTACAACTAGCACAAAGGGACGCTGCGGGTGGTCGTGCGGGGGGACACGGATGGTGTTTGCATGGGGGCACGGCGGGCTCGCGGCTGCGGTAGGGAAGCGGCCGAGGGAGGAGAGGGAGAGGCCCGGGGTGCCGGGGGTGCCGGGGCCGCCCCGCCCCCGCCCCCGCCCGTCCCCGCGGGGCTCCGCCGCTGCCCCC
>VZTG01009622.1:237941-259401 GCA_013397845.1 Melanocharis versteri | reverse complement strand
GGAGGCCCGGCCAGAGGTGCGCGGGGATCCGGCCGGGGAGCGCTGCCCGGCCCGCGCTGCCTCCGCCTCGGCAGCGCCGCTCGGGCCCGGGGACGCGGAGGATGCCCCGGCCGGCGCGGCGGCGAGTGAGGGGGATCTGCGGAGGGGATCGCTCGCTGAGGCTCTGCCTGCAGGTCTGCGGTACCCTGAACCCTGCCTTCTGCTTTTCCCCAGCCCAGCTTCTGCATTTCTCTGTTTCCAGATGGAGCTGACAGGGTCACTGCTAGGCAGGACGCTTCCTCCGTGCGGCGGCCGCACTGTTGGTGTCGTGCCTTCTCCTGCTCTGTGCTGCTTGTCTCTGCAACTGTGTAATAATGAATGCTTGTGCACAGGGAACTTGGAGTCAGCCTCGGGGGAGGATGCTCTGGCCTTCAGAGCAGGATTACCATTGCATTTCCAAGGGACTTATGTCAGGCTGAAAGTGTTGGTTTTCTAATCGAGTGGAAGGCAGGCTCTTGCTCAGATCTTGGGGATTTGAGCTCTGAAAGAACTCTTTTCAGGCTGTTTCTTGCATAAACAGCTCTGTAAAGTGAGCTGGCCCTCTGAGCCTGCAGATAGGAGCGGTATCAAAGGCTTTAAGTCTCCGTGGTCTTTACAGTGGCTTCGAGAGCTTTGTTAGTGAGCTGAAATAGAGATGTTGTCAGTGCTTTAAAGCTGGGAAGTTTGCTAATGCAGTTGATGGGTGTGCATCTCACAGTGGAGATGTCCTGTGTAGCCTCAGCTTGGGGGTTCAGGTGAATTTGAAGAGAAGTAGCTGCTTGTCAGTAATGTGGGGGGTCCTCATGTGTTGTCCCTCCTGGGGTGTTTTCCTTCTTGAACTGTTATGTAGCACTCACTGCTTTTCTTGTAATGGAAGAGACCTTTCCCTCCTTGTTTGTTGGAGAAATTGAAGCTGGGGCTGCCAGCTGGGTGCCCTGGATGCACAGATTGTGCAGTTGTGTGCCGCTTGTTGAGCAGGAAAGCCTGGAGTGAGGGTGTTGCTGTGGAACAGCTCCTTCCCAGCACTCCTGGTCCACAAAAGCCAGCACAGGAGGTGCCGTGTGATTTAATTTCATTGCTTTAGTATTGTAGGCAAAGCTCTTGAGGGCAAGTTTTGAATCAAGAGTTTTAAACACAGTTTCCTTTGTGGATTTGGCCTTCATTGTGCCTGTGCATACAGAGTTCTGGAGCAATGATCCTTCGCATGCCAAGTCAATAGGACGCTAAGAAAATATTCCTAGGATCTTCTCATTTTATGTCCTTCCTGCCTCTTTCTTTGGCATCAGGTTTGAGCTGTTCCACTACAGTAATTCTAATCAGTCTGGCAGAAAAGAAGGATGAATCAGAAATAAAAGGTAGAGAGAAGTGCAAGGGGCAATCAAGGGAATAAAAAGGCTTCTGAGTAATGACAAGTAAACTATGATTTTTTTGCTTGGAAGATTTGGCTGGAAGGGTATATTGTATTGATCAGTTTGTACACTGCTTTTGAGGGTGATTTGGAGTGAGAGTTCGTCTGCTTTTCATCTTGAAAGAAAAAGAGCATCCGCTGAAACTATCAGACAGAAGATCCCCGTCTTTACACGGACACACTTATCTTCTGACAAAAGGACAGTTTTGTGCTGCCTGTGGAGATGTGTTAGACCCAACATACCTCGTCCCAGTCACACTAGGCACAGGAGTGGGTAAAATGGACCATCCCTCTGTAATGACAATTTCACTGTCAACTTACAGGGTGAGGCACTTAGCACTTTATTTTTCACTGGGCAGTTTCATGCTTTGGTCTGTGACAGAATATCTCTCCATCCCCACTGATCAGAGGCATCTCTTCCTGTTGTAAATATACGAGGAATGATTCAGGGATTCACAGGAAGAATGTTTTTCAGGACAGCGGTACTTTTACTCCTTCCCCTTCTGCGTTGGGTGAGCTGTTTGCAAAGTAAGATTCCGAAATCAACGATTACAAAATGGATCTTCTTTTTTTGGGACTTGGGAATCTGAGAATTGTTTTGCCATACAGCAGTGTTGCTATTCTAGATCATTAACTGCCTGCATCATGCAGAGGTACAGGTGAGTGAAGTTGGTGGTGGGAAGGGGGAGGTGGAATCTGCACTGCCATCCGGGACTTTTAATCCTTGGTGCCCACTTCAGGCAGCTGTTCTTCTCAGTCCTTTTCGAGTCACTGTCGGGAGCTGCTTTGAATTTTCCTCAGATGCACGAGGATCACTGGCTGCAGGCTCTCCAGACTCACTCTGTCTGTGTTCAGTGACAAGTCTTGTGCCATGTCCGGGGATTTCATCATGCTGGGGCTTG
Organism: Melanocharis versteri; assembly: GCA_013397845.1. Taxonomy (NCBI): domain Eukaryota; kingdom Metazoa; phylum Chordata; class Aves; order Passeriformes; family Melanocharitidae; genus Melanocharis; species Melanocharis versteri. Next base: position 257,073 of record VZTG01009622.1, on the reverse strand, counting down.
CCCCGATCCATAGAGATCTCTTATCTACTATCAGTATCTCTATCTACTGACAGTATCATTGGGCAGTTTTATTACAAAACTTGATGTTGTCTGACTTGATTGAGAGGTTGCAAGAAGCTGATGAGACCGGCCAGCTTGGCTCAGGGCAGGGCGTGACGGCACCTCTGCTCGAGTTGGGGGTTAGTTATTGGCAACAGGCAGGATCTGCAGTACAGCCCAGGGAACGAGAGATCTGCTCACCTGATGTAACCTGGAGTTCCCCGGAGTTCCTCCATAGCTGTCAGGTCCTTTAGGATGGAAACTTAGCGGAGGAGGCACCATTCAAATCTGGATGCTCAGTTCCATTGTGCTGCTGGCTGAGCATTATAAACTTAATGACTTTAACCTTCCACTCTCATTTTCCTAACGAATCTTCTGTTTACAGGATCTTAAATTACAATTCTGTGTTATACCAGCTTGCCTGATCTGCTTGCCATCCCTCTTCCCTTCTCCTTTTCCATCTTGCTCTGTTCTTTTGTTCTTTCAGAGAACGAGCCTCACAGAAAGCAGTGCAGGGAGGCAGCAAACAGGGAACAAATCGGCATTCACAGATTTTTAATGAATTTCTGCAGCTGGGTCTGAAACTGGCAGAGCTTTCTGGGGAAACACAGATAGCAGAGAGCCCTGGAAATAGCCAGGTTATGAAAGCATGGAAAAATGGAAACAACAGCCCTGAATGTCAATACTTGTTGTGCTTCTGAGGTTTCATTATAGTGTAATGTAAAGCAGCTGGTTTAGCCATAATTTGCTGCATTTTGCTGGGCCTAAGAATAAACACAGAGACTAAATTATTTGTGACTGATGCTTTAATGTCCTTGGAGTTCAGTGGTCAGGGAGCTGAACTGAGTGTTCGTGATAGCTCAGTCATTTCTGATTTATCAGCAAATTTAGGTCATTTTGAAAGTGGGAGTTTAAACAGTAGTTGATAAGAGCAACACTTTGGACCTACTCTGCTTTTAAGTGTTAATTGGATGCCAGATTGCTGACATAGGTGTGATCAGATTAGTTCCGTGAGTGGAACAGCAGAAATGCTTCGTCAGGATTTTATACTTATGGTGGTTAATGTGTTGTTTTGTCCTACTGTCAGCTTAGCTGCTGTTGTCACTTCAAGAAATATAAATATTTTTATAAAAGCCCCTCTGCTAATAAATAGATTATGTTGAGATGGATGAAATAAAAAGTCTTAGTTTAAATTTTGAACCTGATTTGGAATAAGCTGGGCACATGGTGCTTTTCAGGAAGCAGCAAGCTCTGTCAAAGCTGGCAAGCTTTGACCTTTCAGAGGTCAACAGTAGACTGGGATGTGCTGCTCGGGGCTGAAAATGAACACAGTCTAAACCTGAACTTCATTTAAAAGTCAGCTGAAATGGTGAGGCTGCAGTCTCCTCCCTGGGTTGCTTCAGCAGATTTCTCTCATATTCTTGGCTGCCGGTGAATTGCATGTGTCCAATGTTAAGTGTTTTATAGCTGCCTGTAGGCATTCCCAGCCAGGTATATTAAGCAGAAGAAGGAAGTTGTATGCCTAGCAGGAAACTTGGAGATCAGAACATCCACGTCCTTGTATCCTGGGCTCTCCTGTGAATGGGTCTGGGTCAGGCAATCCGAGACGCTTCCAACACCGAGGTTATTTGACCTCTTCAATTTAGACAGTCCAGAGGCTTCAAAGTACCTTTGCTCTCCAGGCAGGAATAGTCTGTGCACAATTAACTGTACTTGCAGCTGATTTTACCTGTGGATGGATTCTGCAGCTTTTCAGAGTGATCATGCAGGAGGCCTGGCAGCAGGTTTCGGGATGCTGCAGGTTTCGGGATGCCAGCTCAAAGCTCCTCTCTGCAGGAGGTGATGAAGGTGGTCAGAATGATGTTGTCTTGCTTCAAGTCAAGGACTCACCAGCCAAGAAGGAAAATGCTACTAAATTAAATATAAAAACCAGAATAACTTAATTTTGGGGATCCCATTCAGACCTCCAGTGAGGAAGTCCTGTAGGAGTTTTATAGTATAGTATATTAAAAGTAATTATTTAGTTATATATAGTGTATTAAATCCTGTGTTCTCCTGTTTTCCATCTGTCAGACAGTTAAAGCTGTGAGGCTGTCAGGCTGAGCGAGCTTGAAGATATTTTTGAGCCTTCTTTTGAAGGTTGTTCTGAAGGTGTCTGGCTCTGTAGTTGGAGTTTTAAAAATGCACAATGAAATTTGGGCTCTTTAATGAGAACAAGGTATTGTTGATAGAGCAGGTGACTGCAGATGGCAGGTGCTCAGCTAAAGCCACTCAGTCAACCCAGTTCTTCAGACAGAACTCTGAACTCCTGACCTTTGGCTTATGGCTGCTGTGTATTTAACCGACTGTAATTGGAATTCACCTGGAATTACTGTAACCTACTGTAATAGGAATTCACCTATTCCCTGAAAAGATGTTAAATGAAGAACCTTCAGCTGGCCCTCTGTTTCACAAAACATACTAAGCCCTTAAAACTCAAAGCTTTGCTGTCAGCTGACCCCACTGCTGAGGCTGTGATCCTGGGAGCTCTTCTCCAGGGAATGAATGCTCCTCTTGTGCCAGCTCTTGCTCAGGTGGTGGTACTCAAGCTGCAGACCTGCCTCAGAGCTGGGCAGCTGGTTCATTTTGGAGTCCCCACGGCACAGGCTGAACTGCTGCTGGTCAGGACTGCTTGCTCAACAGCATGGACAGATTTGCACTTGCTCTGTTGTGGTTACTGCAGTTTAAGCATAAAATTTTGCCCTGGTGAGGCTACAGCCTCTTGACTGTCCATTGAAAGGGATGACTGATGAAATGGGAAAAACCAGGTGCCCATAAAACCACTGTGGGACCTCTCTAAACTTGCTTTGATTGGGTTTTCTCCAGTCACCAGTTTTAATTTTCTCCTTCCCAGTTAACAGCTTCTCTTTTCTTTCTTTTTTTTTTCTTCCTTTTTTTTAGCTCGGGAGTTTATTGTGCTGAAGGCTTTTATTTAGCAAGGCACATGATGAAATGACAGCATCATCCCTCAGTGAAGTGCATGAATATTTCTAGCATAATGCCCACAGTATCATCAAGGACACACTTTGCATTTCACGTGCCTGTTTTGGTCAGCAGTTCAGTGCTGAGTAAGCAGAGCACAAAGGACAGGGGGCAACCAGGTTGGTGAGCTATGAACACCTCCAGAAACTGGGAGAAATTTGGAGAAATACTGGTGGTGTCCTGGCCAGCACATGTAGTCTGCTTTGTGAGAAGCAGCAGGGATTTTAGGAGTGAGCTTTAGGAGAGGGCCGTGGGCACAGCAAACCTTACATCTGGTTTGGTGGTTCTGTCGCAACAGCTGGGCTTTCACAATACTTACTGGAAGGCATTATTTTCTCCTTGCATTGTCTAAACACTCTGAGCACCAAAACAATGTGATTTATGAAACTCAATGAATATAAAGCTCATTCTCTATTTGGTCTTAATCATATGTGGTTGTGAATCAGCAGTGAAGTAGCAGCTGCTGTGAAGATTATCTAATTTTTTCCTTGTTAGTATTTAAAACTCTCCAGGCTTAGTGAGCTTCCCACTTACTCGGCCTCCACCTTCATTCAAATTATACTTCATTTCTGTTCATTCTCATCTGTTCCATAGGCTGTGTGACACATTCTTCCCTTGCATGTGGCTCTACTGGCTTTGGAGGAGTGCAGGATTTTCTCCTGGCTGCTTGGGACCAGCAGGAAAGCCGCTGTTGCCCTTTCAGTTTTGCAAACAAATCTTGAGTAGGAACACAAAGGTGAAGGAGTTAGGCCTCGTCCTTCATCCTGGGCTCTCACAGAGAGACCTGCTCTGTAGCCTAAAAGTACTTTTCATGCTCATGTGGCTGATTTCAATTTACCCTTTAAAAAGAAGATTACTGGATGAATAAGTTGAACTAGCCCTGCTGTGAGATTTGTATTTATTCTCTGGCAGGCTGGTACTTAAATGTCAGAAAGAGCTCCTGGGATGGCAGCCTGCAATCTAAATGCACGTTTGTGGTGCCATAAAACAGCGAGTAGCTGACTTTGTGGAGAAGGAGCACTGGGCTGTACACTTACTGTTGGTGATGCAAAGTGTCTTTCTTCTCTGCCATTGCCTCTCAAGGAACATCTGAGCTGAAACCATCCACCCATGAAAATGGCCTGCACAGTGCTGGGCACTTCCTGGAACAGATCCTTTGTGAAGTCATTTGTTTTACCAAAGACTTGGTTTTGATGTGATTCAGTGTAAATGCAGTCTTGGGCTTCTTTTGGCTTTAATTACTGAGAACTTGTTGCTACCAGTGAGCTGTACTCAATCTGCTTTTGAGCAGGAAACTCATTAGTGTGAGCGCCGAGGGTGGTGAGCACAGGGCACTGATAGCAGAACAGGGATGCTCCCACTCACACACTCTGGGATGCAAACCTGGAATCAGTGAATGTCTCCTGGGCTGCAGAAGAAATGGCAGCTGCTAAAAAGTAAGCTTAAATACGAGGAGTAGCTTTCTTAATCCCCCAATGCCTGTATTTTTACCTTGTGAAGCCCAAGCACAGTTCATATCTGTTTGTTGTCTTGCCCGTAAGGAATGAAAACAATACAGCTTAATCTTTAAAATATGTCTTGGAAAAACAAAGCTGACAGGTATGGCTTCCTATTGTAAACAGGATTTGGGATCTGGATTTCTTGTGCAAATTATCTTTGACAGTTGTTTCTAAGCTGGTGCTTCCAAAAACCAATAAATGATTTTTTGTCCTTGTTATATTAATAACTCAGCCTCTTGACAGATGTGATCATACTGAGGCCTGTAAAGGACATTACAAAGGGACATCATATTAAAATGAAACTCAAGTGAGAAACAGGAAACCAAATTCTATTAGGCTCTAATTTTACACAGTAATTAAAAATCCTTGACCTCCTCCATTCCACTCATCTATTAGCAGTACGGATGGCTAAAGAGCAGCAGAGGATATCGGCCCTGCTGCTAATTTTAGCCCAGTGCCCGGGGTGTGTGCCTGTGTGTGCACGCAGCATCAGCAGGGCCAGGGATGCAGCTCCATTGGAAACAAATCCACACTGCCGGGCCCCTTGGAGGAAGGCCCGGGCCATGCCCAGCTTTGGCAGCATCTTTGAACGCTTCTGTCACAGGGCTTGGTGATCCTGGAGGTGATGAGGATAAGAGATCACAGCATGAGATGAGCTCGGGGTGCTGTGTTGGTGGAAGCAGCTGAATGTTGGTTGAGCTCTGGCTGTGTGGTGGGCTCAGAGTGCAGCCCTGTCCCTGAGAGGGATGGGGGTTAATCAGGATGGCGGAGAATCACACATAGTAGAAATTTCCAGTTTTACCCTTCAGGAGGCCAGCTGGTTTTTTTCACCTGCTGTGACAGAAATGCAGGAACCAGAAGCGCAAAATGGAGAGAAGCTTCAAAGTGGCCAAATGGCAGCTGCACGCAGGCCTTAAGAAAGACTATTGGCCACTGTCAGGCCCAGTACTGGGAGTTAAAGCCCAACTTTAAGGAGTTGAAATGAGATTTGTGAGGGCTATTTGTTGCAGAACCTGTGAGTGCAGATTGGGGTCATGGGTGCCCAAGGGAGTGCTCAGAGGACTGTTAGTGGCCCAGGAGCAGGAGTGGAAGAGGCTTGTCTGTGCCTGAAGCCACGTCTGACAGCACAGGGCCAGCATCTCCTGCGTTCAGTACCTGCTGCAGAATGGTCAACTTGCACGTGTCCAACTGCAGCAACATCCCAAAGCTTTACCCTTGTCCTTCTGGGTGGCTGCAGGTAGCCCAGTGTGGGTGGGAAGGAAGAAAACACTCTTGGCAAGCCATCAGAAAGGTCAGTGTTCTTTAATCTGGAGCAGTGACTTAACAAGCTTTCTCCTGTCCATTCGTAAGACAGGACATGCAGGGATTACCAGTGCTATACATAGATTGCTCTTAGCTGTGTCCTGTCCTGCTGGGAACACTTAAGAGCTGTGTCAGCCTCGGGGCTGGGGATCCCACTGCTCCTTGTCCAGTGTCCACCCTCTGCAGGGAGTTTCAATAGGACCCTGGCAGGACCAGAAGAGGACAACTCTGAAGCTGGAAGCACTCAAAAATTGTTTTTCCTCAGTGGGAGATCCATCAGAAAGAATAAGTGTGTGGGCTGGCTGCTGCTTCCCAGGGCAGGAGTCAAAATGTAGCTCTGAAGATAATTTGTTGGGTTTTTTTCTGAACGCAAGGGGTTTTTGTGGGCTTTTTTTAAAGTGTGCGTTTAGCTCGTCAGGGATTTGGCAGCGGTGTTGGATTGCGTGAGCCCATGTGTGCACATGGAGATAACGAGCCAAGGCATAATCCAGAATTCCTCTACTTGATAGCCCCTTATCTCTGGGCATGTGCTGTGTGTGTTTTCGCTCTTGATGGGTCCCCTCGAGGTGCTGGCTCTGTAAACACAATTGCTGTTTTTAGTGGTCTGGGAGTGTCCTGCTTTGGCCTTTATTGGCTCCTGAAATAAAAGGCTGGGAAGCACCCAAAAATGAGCTCCTGGTCAGGGACATACAAGCACCCAGACCTTCTGTAGCTTGTCAGGGCAATGGTTGGTGCTGGCAGACAGGCATGCTTGAACTTTCTGTTGGAATTCCAGCCTCCTCCATGGAACCCATAAGCATTTTAATATTGGATATTTCAATTTCTGATTGCCAGGTCACACATGGGTAAGGCTGCATAATGTAACTCAGCATATGTAGAGATGTTGGTATTCCTGGGATTTAGGTTGCTTTCAGCAACAAACACACTGTGTAAACTACTTAAAATCCTTTGAATTCCATGGACCATAGCAAGAACTGTTATCCTAGGTGAAGCTGCTTAGCACAGGGTAGGTGACTTGACTTTTTTTTGTCATTAAAGTTAGCAGTCACTGGAGTGACCCTGTGAGGCCTGTTGTGCACATGTGAGTTGGCTGCATGAGAAGAGCACTCAAACTAAAGCAAATATATGTGTGTGTGCATATATATAAGTGCAGACTACCCAAAAAGTGTCAAATTTTGCTGCATTCTCCATGTACTGCACTAGTGACTCTCTCAGAACGTGGTGAGGGTGCTGTGTTGCTTGGGCCTACAAAGTGTTTCAGGTACTCTGGATTAGTGAGAATTCTTTATGTACACCCCGTTTTGAGATTTGAGGGAGAGTGTTTGGTTCAGCGTCAGGGATTCCTCCAAGGTGACAGCTTCGCTGAGGGCAGAAATTATTTACAAGTGTAGCTAAAAATGAAGTTTCCTGTTGGCAGAGTGCGGATGAGTCATTGTGGTTCTGAGTCAAGGGGTGGGATCTTCCCTTCGCTGCAGCAGGGTTTTACTTCCAGATCTGCTCTCGGTTCAGGTGTTTGTCACCCTTGTCCCTGTTACTGAGGAAACAAGGGGGTATTCAGAAGGTGTAACACCCTGGATGAATCTCCACCGTGGAGTTAGGAGTGAGGATCTAGCCGTGGCTCTCCCAATCGATCCTGTTACACACCCCAGCATCCTTTTACAGAACTATGTGCTTTTTTTGTACCAGTGCCCACTGGCATTTGCTGTGTTTTTCCTCTGCTTGCCATACACGGCGTCTTTCTGTCTCCATCCAGTCAGGTCTCCCCTGGGAGGAGAGGAAGACTGTGGGTGTTACCAACTGCATTAAAGCCAGGAGGTTTGCAGTCTCCTCCTCATTTCATGAAGGGTTTTTTATTGCATTTTAGATGCCAGATTAGACTGGAGAACCATGTAAATGTGAAAGTGTTAAATGTTCCTGTGCCATTCTTGCTGAAAATCAGCAAACCAGTAATAATTTTAAAACTGAAGTGCTGGTGGAGGGTGTTGAAGCTGTGCCAGGAATGTTCTCCAGTTGCACCTTAATGGCTGTGGATTTGTAGGAGGTAGTCTCTAGCAATACTGAAGGTGTTAGTCCTGTGGGAGGGTTTGCCTCCCTTGTGTTTGCAGAAAAGGACACTAATTTTTCATCCTCCAACCTGTTTGACTTCTGGGCTTTACGTCCTTTTAAGAGTGCCTGAACAGTGCAGCTGAGAGTCTGCTCTGCTGCAGTTTGAGGTTTGATTTTTATTTTTTTTGCCAGAAGCTAGTCTTGTCAAACCAGAGTCCTGCAACTTTTGTCTCGTGTGCTGCTTCTACATTGACGTCCGTGGCAGCATTGCCCATTAGCTGTGTTCCTGTGTCACTTAGGAAGAAAACCTGGGACTTGAGCACACATGGCTTGTGCTAAAATTGTGGCACAATGCATGCTTAAACAAAGGCAGAAAATATGGACTCTGATAGTTGTAGTGTCAGCATTTTGCTGGTGGATTGCATTGTTCCTATGGAAATTGCAGTCAGAGTTGCACAATTCATTTGTAAATCTCTACCAACAGAGAAAGACTTGACTTGGACAATAGTAATGTATCTTACTTTGGCAAAGTCTATTTTTTTCGCTTGAACGTAATATCCTATTACTGTTACACTAACTCACATGAGTCCTACTATTATTCTTGCATCTTCCATTCTGGGACTTCACATGGGTGCCAAATACTTTTTGCTTCCTCTAATAACCCTCTCTATTGTTTCTCAGAGAGATCTGTCAGTTTTATTGAGCTGCAGTCACAGACTCTCAGTCTGCTGACTCCTGCAGCTGGAGACAGCGGTTCTGAATGGAGAATGCACACAGATGTTTGGTCATCACATAGATATACCTGTATCTGAACTTAAATTGATATCAAGTGACTTATTCCCCTGCCTTGATGGGGGGGTCTTTCTGTGACATTCTTGTCAGATTTTAAATGAGTGTTTAGAAGCTTTTTAGGTGTTTAACTTACAGGTAGGCATTCTTCTGTGTGGTAGATAGTGAATGGTCTTGATGAAGCTGGTATTAATATGTATTTCAAGGGTCCTAGAGGGGGAGACAAGTTCTTGGCCTTTCTAGGAATTTTAAACTTTTAGTTAAGCACTCTTGCAACAAAACAAAAATCCAGAAAACCTGCCATGTGTCCTAAGAGCTCATAGATCTGTTGCAGTTCATAAACTCAGAGGCCATGAACTAATGCTGTTCACTCTTCGTGGTGTTGTACATTTTGCAGAAGGCGTTTTATCTCCCAGCGCTGCTCTCTAGACTTTTTAGAAGACATAGTGGAATATGCCAGTGTACGAAGGTACTTTTTTTCAAAAGCAGCATTAACCTCAACTCGTTGCATGCAGTCCTCTCCTCCCTCCACCCTCTTCCACGCCAATATCTGAGGTCCTGCATGCTAGTGCTGCCATCTGATCATACAACTGGCATGAATTTTTCGCAGAACGCTTAACAGATTTGGCTTTTTTTGTTTGTTTTTCTTTTTATCATTGCAGAACCAAGCATATATCTGGGTCTCCAAGACACAAAAGTTTGAAGAAGATGCACTTCATCAAGAACATGAGGCAATATGACACCAAGAACAGCAGGTAACGTGTGGAGATCGAGGTTCCCCCTGTACTTGTGTGCAATAGGAAGCAGGCTCCAGTTCATGCAGGAAGACATTCAATATCAGTGGGAATTAGAGGATGCCCCTGGGGCCTTGTTAGTTTTATCCAGACTTCTATCAAAGGCAGTAGGTGCTCATATCTGCTACATTTGCAGCAATGCACTGATGTTTCTGCCATCCAGCTCTAAGGAGGTTAAATCATTCTCTCTTTTCTTCTCTCACTTTTCTTATTTCTCTCACTTTCCTTATCTCTGGCACACAGAGAGGTCAGAGCTGAGGAGGATTTAAGGAGAATGACTTGGTTTAGCCAAATTCTTAGCTGATGGTTGCTGAGCAGAAGAGAAAGGGGAGGCTACATTTGTTTCTTATTAATCGAAGTGGGAGGTTTCATCTAAGTGTAGAATATTATCTACATCTTTTCACAAGTTTTATGTAAAAATTACATAAATATAGATATATATTTAAAGACTAGGATCTCCTTTGAGGAGCTCCCAGGGTGATGGCAGGTCCTAAATACTGGGTTTTGATAAAGAGCCCCAAGGACCTGCAGGGTCAGTGGGAAACCTCTGCTCTTCTGCTGCTTTCTGAAAATATTAAATCCATAGCAGTATCTATGTGACTTGCAGAGCAAGATAAGAAGAGCCTTGTTTTAATATCCCATAAAAAGCTGCTTTGTAACTTCTGGATCTTCATTCATATCCTGATCTTTCCCCATCTGCTTACAGGATAGTGTTAATCTGTGCTAAACGAACACTGTGCGTGGCGTTCTCTATCCTACCTTACGGGGAGGGGTTACGGATCAGGTGAGTCTCTTCAGCTGCTTTGTGAAATGTCTGCTCTGTCGTTTCAACAGATCTTTTGAAATGAGTGTGGTTGGTGTGGGTCTCCTGTTCTGAAGCAAGTGAACCTATTTAACCTGCCATTCATGTGTAAGGACAAGAGCTTTCTGTCAGAGCAGTAAAGTCAGACACTGCCACAGTGTCAAAGTGTTCATTCTAGAGAAAAACAGTGGGAAAGGTAGGCTTTTCTTCCAGTGTTTATTCACATTTTAAAGCACTCCAGCCCTATGAAATCTCTGAAATCAACTTTGAACAGATAATGTCATTTGCTGGTGTGTAGGTTTTCTGTACTCCTAAAGTGGTCAGAAATCAGCTGTCTCCAGAGTCACAAACAATGGTGTCAGCAAAAAAGCACAGGGAGTTTCAGGGAAGAGTGCTGCTGCCTTTGCTGGAAATCCTCGAGGTTTTATAGTGAATTTACACCTAAATAAGTTAAAGATGCTCTTCTGTTTCTCAGCTTTAAGCCATGAATGTCACTATTTGCAGCCTAAGAAAAGCAGGAACAGTTTGGACAGATTCAAACTGCTTTTAGTGTTCGGACTACATTTTTGTATACAACTGTCAGTGTGATCGTTTATGAGAAACAAAACTCACAGACTGGATTTCTCTGCATCTTTCTTCAGTCCCTTGTAAAGTTTAAGTCCATTCTGTGAAGGTCTGTTATCTACAAATATACCTTAGAAAACACTAATTCTGTTCTGGCAAAACAATTGTGTTGTCACTTCTGTCCTGTCCGTAACTTATGGACAAAGGAAACGGATGCTTAGTGGTGGGAATTGTATTGTATGCAAATACATGCCATAAAAATAGTTGATGGGAAAATATTCTCCCACATAATAGAAAGCCAGCAAGGTCACGAGCTATTTCAGAGCAGTTCTGAGCACTGTGCTGTTCTGCTTGCAAGCTGGCAAGGCAGTTTTTCACCTGAAAGCTTTTTTTTTTGTATTGGAATATTGGTGACAAAGCCAGTGCTGCCATTGCTGACAGAGAGATCTGCAGCTTCATTCTTAACTTGAGCTTGTGTGCACAGGAGTTGGAAAATTGCACTTGCAAGGCAAGTGTCTAATCCTGGAAAACAAGTAATGTAATCATGTTTGCTGTTAAGTGTTTGAGCATTAGAGGGTTGGGAATGCTGTGGTCTTGTGCAGAAAGACCATATTAAAAACAGTTTACTTTTGAGAGGTAGATTGGTACAGATTTGTGTTAAACTGAGATGAAATCTGATTATTTGGTTAATGAGCATCTCCACATTTTGAAAAGAGTAATTAAAAACTAATGCTCTCCTGGAGATGGCATTGAGGGGTTGGCTTGTTTCCACACAAGAGAGCTCTGACCTGGTGGTGTTGGTTGGTGTTTACCATGGGAAGCTGGGCTTGCATTTTGTCATAGTGCTCTTTCTTACCTGCCTTTAGTGATCTGAAAATGGAAGGACAGAAGCAGCGACATCCTTCTGGGGGAGTTTCAGTATCTACTGAGATGGTGCTTGGACTGGAAGGAGTAGAGCTGGGTGCTGATGGCAAGGTAAGGACATTGATTTTTTCACCCCGTGACTAATTCATGCTAGGACAAATCAATTCATGCACTGCTTTGCTATCCATTATGTAAGAGCGGTGGCTTTTCAGAGCAGTGGAAGTTTTAGACCCATAGTTTGAAATTGTGGCTTGTGATAAGGCTTCTTCTGAGGAGGCTGTTGAAGCTTGTGATCACTTCTGCCTCTCTTTCTGGAGAATTGAGTTGACTTTGCTATCTGAGGCAACATGTGAGTGAAGTTTTGATAGAAATATGGACGAAATTCATGCTGCTTTAGTTAAATTAATACTGCCAGAATTTTACTCATGTGATTCTCACCTTTTTTTTGCCACCCCACCAAATCTTCTACAACACTTTATTTTAAAGTTGTGAAACAAGGCACGCCTCATCCGACTTTTGCCTTCCTCCTGTTGCACAGTTCCAAGCACCCCACTCCCAAATCTAGGGGGCTCTGATTTGGAAAATCCTAGATGTCTGGAAATAAGCTTTTCAGTAAATTTCCCCTCGTAACTACTGCAACGTTCTCTTCTTTAAGGTTGTGTCCTATGCAAAATTCTTGTACCCGACCAATGCTCTGGTTGTTCGCAAAGCCGACGCCTACGGTGCTGTTCCCCCATGTCGAGCCAGTGCTCCCCGGAGTCTTCCTGGATCAAGATACAAACCTGTGACAGCAAAAACGATACCAGCAGGGACAGACCTTGGTAAGGACAGGGGCCAGCTCTGTCATCACTCGTGCACACAGCAGAAAAGGCACAGATTTGTCTGAGACAACGGCAGGTGGTCAGTGTGTTATTGGGTGGAGGTGCTGCAGCTCATTAGTGCAGTGCAAATGGTGAGCCTTGGGACTGAGGCTTCCACAAACTCCTTATGTCCTTCATATATCTGGCCTAGTTCTGTTTATGCCGTTCAAGAGGCACAAAGCTTTTCCTTAGGAATGTAAAGTTTTATATTACTCACCAAGAAACATCTGGTGTACGTGGATCCAGGTGGTTCTCCCTGCCTTCTAGCACAGTAACAATGCATAAGCCAGAGTTTGTGCCAAGAATCTGTTCTCTTGTGTAAAAGAGCAAACCTGACAACTCTGCTGTCTGTTAAGCCTATAAGAAAAAGAATTCAGTCTTGGGCAGTTGTTTTCTGGGTATATTTGTAGATGCAAACTCGGTTTGCACTAAATCTAAAATGGTGTGTTAGGCATGTGGTGGAGAAGGAGTTTGTGTGGTTTATTTAATGGTTTTAATTTGTGACTGGTGTGTTTATGAAATGCAAACGTGTGCCTGTAGCTGCAATTTGCCTGTACTGTGGGTCTGCCAGCACTTAATGTTTGCTATTTGAACACTTTTTAAAGGAGGAAATAGGGAATTTAAAGCTCTTTATCTGGTGACCCAATGTGCTTTCCTCATTCCGTCAGGAAGTGAAGCTGGAGAAGCTGCAGAGTATGATCCAGATCTTCTGGATGATCCTCAGTGGCCCTGTGGAAAACATAAACGTGTTCTCATCTTTGCCTCTTACATGGTGAGTGCCTGGCATACCTGAACAGAGGAGAGACTCCCTGACATATCCTCCTATACAGGGCATCCTTGAGGAAGAAAAAGTCCTCTAGGAAAAAAAAGTTGTTGCTTTTCTGATAATTGATCAGGAAAAATACAAACAGTTGAGTTTGTACAGTGAGCTTGTCAAGGATCAACCTGACACCGGTCTTCATGTTGTCATTTACTTCTTGTAACCATTTGGTTACTGTTCTTTTAAAGACTTTGTCCGTAGTTGGGATTCAACTTTGGGACATATCGGAAACATTAAATTGTGAATAATAAAACTTAAATTTGCCTTTGCATTAGTGTTTTTGGAAGACTTGTTTGGCTGTCAGTCCTGTTCACAAGACAAATGATAAATTTTGCTTCTTGCATTTCAGACTACAGTCATAGAGTATGTGAAACCTTCGGACCTTAAAAAGGATATGAATGAAACCTTTAGAGAGAAGTTTCCTCATATCAAGTTGACACTGAGCAAAATTAGGAGGTAAGAAATAAGCCTTGAATAACAAGAACATCATCCACACTGTCTGAGGCTGCGCTTGTATGGAGCAAATACTACATCTATTAATAGCATATATGATTAAACACTAATCTCCTGTTGTCAGTTGAGCTGACTGTAGGATGACAGCCCTGTACTGGAATGTTTAGGATGCTGAGAAAGGGTAACAGTTGGTTTTCATAGTTCCACCTAAAGGGTTTTGTTTCACCAACTGTGGTGTACTAACACGAGGAGCCAATTAACAGTGGAGCAGCATTAGCTTTGAAACAAACACTTGTAACCTGATTGCTTGGCTGCAGTGCAATCCCACTCTTGACTGGATTGGCTTTTTGGGCCCTCTGGCTATTTTTGCCTTTCAATTACCAGACTCACGGATAACCACAGACCGTAACAAGATTGTAGGAGAAAGAGTGTTAGATCTGGGGAGACTTGGTAAAAAAAAGCTTTTTGCGGAGGCCACACAGAATTTCTCACCCTTGAGTAAATGCATCTGGTCGCTCCTCAGCAAGATGCACTGTTGCACCTTCAGAGAGCTGTAATGTAGCTGGTGTTACAGGGAGATTAATGCAATCAGAGCCTGCTGAAATAGCCAACTTAAACACGATTCTGCTGAGTCACCAGGGCCAGGCATAGCTCAGCTGCAGGGGAAGGTTTGCTTGGGCAGTCTGTTCTGCTGGAGTCCTGCATGCTCCTCTTTGCAACATTCAGAGCAGTGTGTTCATGCAGAGATCATGCAGATGCAGTGTGGATGGCAGCCCTGAGAGGAACCATCCACCTCCAAGCCTGCCCTAATGCTGAGGTGAAGGGTTGGCTGTGTGGGAAGCATAGAAAGCAGGCTGCCTTCCCCCTCACACCTGGCTCTTACACAAGGTGTGGACTAGACAGGTCTCTACGCAGCAGCTGCTGTCATCTGCAGGGCTCTGATGTGGTTTTCTGTAGGTCAGAGTGGTTCACTCTTATGCTATGAATCACAAACCAGTTTGGGAGCCCAGAAGGAATCCTACAGCAATAGCCTGTGTGTCAGTGAGGCAGCTAAGCTCTGGTGTTTATGGGCAGATGAGGAATTGTTCTACCACAGTGGATGTTGTCAGCCAGGTGCAATCAGTTTGTGCATCAGCACCAGCTTGCTGCCAGCTGGGCTTTTCCACTCTAGGATAATACTTGTCTTGGTTTTTCAAATAGGAGTCTTGCCTATATGCTCCTCTTGAGTTGCTGCGCTGCAAAATTTCTACAGCATTTAATAAAATCTGTCATGTCTGGGGGTTGTCTTTTCTCCTATTCCCAGTTTAAAGAGAGAGATGAGAAACCTGAGTGAGGAGTGCAGTCTGGAGCCGGTGACTGTCTCCATGGCTTATGTTTACTTTGAGAAGCTCGTCCTCCAAGGCAAACTCAACAAACAGAACCGCAAACTGTGTGCTGGTGCTTGCGTTCTGCTCGCAGCCAAGATCAGCAGTGACCTCAGGAAACACGAAGTTAAACACCTAATAGATGTAAGTGCTATGAGCCCTGTCCCAGCTGTTGTCAGAACCTCCTCCCTAGCTCATGGGCAAAGATTAAAGGCAAGATTTTCAGTGGCACGTGCTTGCATGGAAGACCAGCTCTTTCAGCCAGTTTTCTGTCTCATTAGGGCTCTTCCTTTATTTTTTTTAATTCATTAAAACTCTCTGCCTGGTGCAGCCTAGTGTCTTACTGATCCTACAGTAAAGTTATTTTTGCACTTGCATATGTTTGCCAGAGAAGCAGTAACTTGTGTGGGTGTCACAGCTGAGCTGATAAGCTGGTTTAGATTCTGAAAATACAGCTCAGGCCGTGCATCACTGGCTTAATCTAACAATGCCTTGAAATCACCTGGCTTAACTGATTCTTTCTCCCCTCCTTTGTTTTGTTTTGTTACCACTGTCATAGAAACTAGAAGAGAGATTCAGATTCAACAGAAGGGATCTCATCGGTTTCGAATTCACCGTCCTCGTAGCTTTGGAACTGGCTCTGTATCTCCCCGAAAACCAAGTTTTACCTCATTACAGACGGCTCACACAACAGTCTTAACCAAAGCTCCGTCCCAGCCGGCATCCAGCCGTGCTGGGATCACACCCCGGGATGCTGCTGGTGGAGGTGCCACTGGCTCCAGCTCGTTGGGAAGGCTGCAGGGTGTTGAGAACTGTCGAGGTCACAGATGCCAAGTCTGGGGGACGGTACGAGAAGAGTTATTGAACTTTTGTTTTCTTTTGGACATTTAAAGCACAAATATTCACCAGTCAGCTGTCATGGCTGCTTATTATTCCTTATTTATCTTCCTGGTTTTACTAAAACTGTTCTTCCCTATGAAGAATACTATGGTATTGGTTCTTTTTATTTTGTTTTAAGTCTTTATTGTATTCCTTGAAACTGAAGGAACATCACTTCCATTCCAGTGCACCATAAAGTTCAGATGTTTCTAAGAACCTTCTCACATTTTTACATTAATGAAATGCATACTTTATTTTTTTAAAGACGTGCCTAAAACTGGCTGGTCTGGTACCAGTGCTTTTTAAGTTAGTTCTGTTATTTAGTGGGGAATCCTGAATTTGTATAGCCATTTATTCTTTACCTGCATTGGCCTTGCATACAAGGAAAACAATTCCAGTATATCTGCACTAATAATATACAGGGCATCTATTCTATGATCTATAAGTAGCAAGATTGAAATTACTCCATTGCAATTTATTTACTATAAATACCTTAAAAACATACATTTTACTTAAGAAGGAAAAATGGTTTGAAAACCTGTCATGAAGTACCACACGTTGAGTGAGGTAGCTGGGAAGAGATTGCCGTCCTAATTCACTCTTGAGTGAGCACTTGACTAAGAGCAATTTGCTGTCAAATGTATCATTTAGGGGTTTTATTTGTTTCACTGTTCCGTAGCCTGAAATAAGCACCTTTTTTAGGATGACTGTATTATATATGGTCTTATCTGAGCAAATATGAAGCCGGTAGAGTTTCTGCTGCCAAACGAAGCCAATGAAACAAAGCATGCTCGGTATTTAAAACGCTACTTTTTTTACTCTCCGTTCTTCCAAGCGTTGCATCACTGTGATGGTCCTCATAAAACTGGCATTTCTTGCACATCTGAGCAGCCACTACTGGCTGGTGCCCAGCAGCTCTCTAGTGCATACACAGAGCTTAAATAACTTCTCTGCCCATTGGCTATTCCTTCCTTTATTTTTACAGTATCCAGGTTGGGAATGAATTCTTGATTATATGTGGAACCTTCTGTGGTATTGGCTCTTGGGTTTATTTTCTGAAGCAATATTATGATACAAGTTACTGGGTCCGTTTGCAAGGAACAAAACTGATACTTGGTTATTCCGACTGAGCAAGTTGTAATTTAAGTTTGACTTACAAACTACCAGACCTCATGCTGAGGTCAGGGACCTGCTATCCAATATGTAAAGTAATGTAAATTCTTGTTCCTTGTATTAAATATTGGTCGTAGCCAAAACCAAAGCTGAACTTTGCTCTTCAGCAGCTGTGTTTTGTCTGAAGCTAATTTGGCTTCATTAGAATTGCAGCAAACTTTATTGGAGCCCCTTCCTCTTTGAGTGGGGCTCAAAGTGTATTTTTCATATATAATAATTACAGTGACTATCAAACCTTTTGTAACTGTGTTCAGCTGTATGTAGCTTCAAATTATTTGTGTAAAATTTAATATGCTTGTGATTTCTCTAACACAGAAGGACTTTCCAGTCTCCAGAAGTGAGATGGTAGCTAATAGCTTAGACAATAAGCTTGCCAGGTATCTTCCAAAAGGTTTAAAAAAATTGCCTACTAGTTAAACTTTCTACTGAATATAACTGTGCTTGCATGCAGAAATAGTGATGTAATCTAGTGTGTAACGAGCCTCCAAATTAAACAGTGGTGCAGACAGCTGAGGTGGTCCACCACTTCCCAAGGCATTGTGGAGGGGACAGAGGTACAACAGAGCAAGGAAACTTCTCACAGCAGCTTGAGCAGCTTGATTAGTATGAATGAAATCTGAAAGCGTCTTTCTCTGCGAACTTCTTTATTTGGTGTATAAAGAGTTTTCTGTAACAAAATTAACTTTCCTTTCTCACCATCTAAGGGAACAAAACGCACTTTGGTTTGCAACACTTTGCAGTCTGTATTCAGTGGAAGTTTGTCTAGTTCAAGTGGCCATTTGGGCTGTAATTACACTCCCAGGATCTGCGGGTTTACGTCAGAAAACGGGCAGGCTTTTGTTTTCTTCCAGGAGAACAAACTGGGATAAAGGAGCATTAAATTACAGAATGCTGAATGTTGTCTAATAGTTATTCTGGAACTTGGCTTGGGCGCACACTCGGGTTGGGAAGCTGCAGGGAGCACGGGCCAAGGATGACGCAGGGCAGCGAGGGCTGTGCCAGCCTTGTCTGGCAGAGCTTGGGGTTGGGGTGATGCTGCCCAGAGCCTGGGGCTTGTGCGTGGGGTGCCTCGTGTGTGTGTGTGTGTGTGCAGGAACTCGCAGTCCTGTGCGGGAATCTCTCCCTTTGCACCTAAAAGCTGCCACCATGTGGCAAAGGACTATCAGTACCTTGTGTGTTCACAAACTCAGCGCGGGACCCAAAGCCAGACCCACATCTGCCGGTTTACGTTTGCACAGCCAGACTCCTCCTGCTCTGAAGAGAAAAAGGTTTACACCGAGGGGGGCCTGGTGCTTTGTGAAGGTGCTGCTGGGGTGGCTCAGCACAGAGAACTCTCTTGAGAAGAGCCTGTACATTTTCCTGTAAACAAAAACTCTTCTGGTTTTGTCATACTTCATTATTTAAACGTCTGAGTTGTAGCCNACCATCCAGTCCAACCCCCCTGCCGCGGGAGGGTCCCCGGACCAGGCGCCACGGGAACGAACACGCCCAGCTGCGTTCGGGATGTCACCTGAGAGGCCCGCTCAGGTGCGTANTGGACCCTCTCCAGTAGCTCGGAATGGTCTTTTGGGTGGGTTCGTGTGAGGGTTCCGGGGTGGGCCGGTCATAGAATCGCAGAAGGGTTCGGGCTGGAAGGGACCGNTTTTTGTTTGTTTGTTTATTTCTGTGAAATTAAGATGCTGTGAAATAAAACCTGTTTTGGTACACGGTTTGTAACCGAATGTCTCATTTTGGAATAACTGGATGGGTGGTGTTGGACGGGCCCTCTGGAGATCATCCAGTTTGAACCCGCAGCTAAGGCAGCTCACCTGGAGCAGGGGACACAGGAACGTGTCCAGGTGCGTTTGAAAGGTCTCCCGAGAT
>VZTG01009622.1:218556-237881 GCA_013397845.1 Melanocharis versteri | reverse complement strand
GGGGGGGGGGGGGGGGGCGACCCCCGCGCCCCTCAAGGGACAGGCCTGGCCCCATCCCCTCTCCGCAGGGGCGCACGGGGCGCTGGCGGGACCCTGCGGGGCGGCTCCCGCGGCCGGAGCGGAGCGGAGNGTGATCCTTGTGGGTCCCTTCCAACTCGCGATATTCCCATGATTCTTCCAGGTGTTTCTGCTTAGTGCCTCAGCAGGGACCAGGACGAGATGCAGAACGACGCCGGGGAGTTCGTGGACCTTTATGTCCCTCGGAAATGGTGAGCGGGGACCCGAGGGGCCGGGCCGGGGCTGGAGGCGCCCCCGAGGCCGGTGCAGCCTGTGCAAAAGGGCTTTTTGTAGCAACAAATACCTGTGCGGGAGGAAAAAAAAATCAGTTTTCTGCCAGTTTAAAAAGTCACTAAAAATAAGCCACTTGTATGAATTTTACTAGATTTAAGTCAAATATGTTGTACAGGCTGTGATTCCTGAGCATTTGCAACCTGAGTGTCTTTGACAGCTGTAGTGGCTCACTGCGAGAAAGGCATAGAAACTAATTTTATTAATTACATTGATGACTGTATTTTTGCATTTTAGAAAAGGAAATAATGTACTGTGTGTTTTGAAGGCCTGTGCTGCCCTGTGCACTGTATGAGGGTAAACTGGGCACATAGAAACCAAAGTTAAGGGATAACTGGCTAATTAGTGTGATGCTACCAAGTGAAATTTCCTTTACGTGTACTTAAAACTGCATTTTAATCTTTTAAGTAATGAAAGCTTAAACTGTTATTGTCTAAATTCCTTGTGCAGTTTTAATTTACCTGTAGAATTTGCTCTATTAGCTTTTTTTTTGTCTCTGTCACTACCTGTTGCCTTTTGTTTAAATCTGTTCTGTTTTATTCCTTAGCTCTGCTAGCAACAGAATCATTGGTGCTAAGGATCATGCTTCCATTCAGATAAACATTTCTGAGGTAAGAATCTGAACAGAATATGTGATGAGCAAGCTAAACCTTTAAATTTCTGATAAAAGTTAAGGGATAAAACAGCTTGTGCTGCACCTCCAATAATTCAGTAAAGAAAGCCACAATAGACCTTGACTCCTGTAGGATCCCAGTTGATGCATGTGGGTTCCAATTAATTTAGGCTCCTGAGTTATCTCAAAGAAAAAAAAAATCATTTGAAAAACTGCCCTGATTCTGATTTCATGTAGCTGTTAAGGCAAATACTTTTGTTGTTCACCATGTTTCATTCCTTCAGTGATCCCTGTTTCTCGTTTTCAAAGGATCAGAGATTAACAGAACATGGAAACAAACCCACCTGGTATTACAGGGTTCACTACACTGTTTAATTTCATGATTTATATTGTTTAGTCTTTTTTGCTGTTAAATTTCTCAGCAGCTTGAGAAACTGAGACAATTTATGTCTCTCAGCTTGGACATTTTCCTACCCGTGTAACAAGTCTGTCCCCTTCCCTCCTTCAGTTCAGTTTTCCATGATATGACCTTATCTAAAAGAAACAAAAAAAATAGTAAAGGCAGGAAAATCCACAAGTGAACTTTACACTGGGCTTTGCCATTTGTTCAGATATTCAAAAGTATTTGTTCAAATATTTTTTTCTTTTAGCTACTATTTCTTGTTAATCTGTGTGATCCACGTGATTTTATGGCTGCACTATGAAACTGTAAATTTGCTGTGCAGACATCATTGTAGTTGACTTTCTGACTTCAGGATTTGCCTCGAGATTTTGTGGTTCATTTTTTCAACACTGCAGATATTTTTCTGCAGTTTTTAGCTTGGGGTGCTTGGCAAGTGTGATGTGAGAGTGTGAAACTTTGTGAGGATCTGTGGGTGCAGCAGCTTTGCTGTGATTGCAGGTGGACAAGGTGACAGGCAGAGTGAACGGCCAGTTCAAGACCTACGCCATCTGCGGCCCGATCCGGAGAATGGTGAGTGCCTTCCTGACCTGCACGGTTACTGTGCTGCTTTTTCTGTTCATTAGTAATTAATTAGATGCGTATTTGGCCCTGAAAACACAGTGTGCCCTCAGCTCGTTCTAGAGCAAGAAGTTTTTGGGGGATTACGAAGGCATTAATTAATGATAATGATGTGAACGAATTCATAGAATCACAGGAAGGCTTGGTTTGGAGGGACCTTAAAGCTCATCCAGTGCCACCCCCTGCCATGGGCAGGGACACTTCCACTATCCCAGGTTGCTTCAAGCCCCATCCAGCCTGGCCTTGGACACTTCCAGGGATGGGGCAGTCGCAGCCTCAATGGGCAACCTGTGCCAGGGCCTTGGATTAACTTGAAATAATCAATTTCTTCTGGAGATGTTTGTTTTCGTATTTTTTAAAGTGAAGGATGCAAGTGATTTTCTTTCTTTTTAGAATGTATACCAAGGTACTAATCCTGGCTTTTATCTGTTGTTTATAATTTCTAGAGATTAAACTACCTTGACTTAAAAATGGTGTGAGGAGTTCATCCCAAGTCCACTTATCCATAAATACATGTTGTTAGTGCAAATGCATATTTTTATGCAGTTAAAGCTGTTTCTTACCCTTAAGGATGACCAAGACTTAACAGTTTATTTTGAAGACACTAATCTGCCCTAACTGCTGCAGCTGCCTCTCTTCCATGTGTGTCAGCAATTATTTGGACACTTGAGAATATTTTCTTTCTCTTTTTGCAGGGTGAATCAGATGACTCCATTTTGCGTCTGGCAAAAAATGATGGAATTGTTTCCAAGTACGTATGTTTATCTTATCCTCTGACTCCTGCAGGGGGAACTTCCATTCCCAAATCCAGCTTTTAGGATGACAATCTGTACATTGTATTTATAGGATGATTACACATTTGGTCAAAGATATTTACTTGAGCTGTTGAAGCAAACTGATTTGTAACAATGTTTGTTTCATTTTCTTCTAGGAACTTTTAACTGAAGAAACTCTGGCTTAGAACATGTGAAATAAACAGTTCAAAACTATATTGTGCTGTGTCTTCTGTTCAAGTCGTAAACACGAGTGGGTTTATTATAGTTAGTCTTAAAAGACTTACAAAATGTGTCTTAAAAATATACAGATTCTGATTGTGAATTCTTAAAACAAATCAGCTTCTAAAGCAATGCCAGAGTTGACATTCAAGACTTTCCACTTTATTCTTGGCTTCACTGTCATTGTTCTTTTCCAGGCTTAAAAAGTTTTGCAGTTATAGCACAAGTCCTTTTCTTATCTGTAATGGAACACTTGCAGCATAGCAATCTATGAGCTTGCTGCTTTTTCACTGGAAAAACTATGGGGATTCTTCTTGTTAGGATACAAGAAAGGGTCTGTCCTTTCTTCCAGGTGCTGCTTTTGTGTCGGTAGATTTCGTTTGCACACAGCAGGTTTGTGATTTTCACTTATATAGAATGTCATATATGGGTTTGGGTTTAAAATAAGGTGATAGGGTATGACTTGTGTGGAAAATTTCCACTGTCATCTGCATTTTACCAGTTCCGTAATAGCCACAGCTGCACAGGGACTGTCCTGGTGGCGTATCCCGATCTGCACGTCCTCAAGCATTGCTCAGAGGTTATATCCAGACTACACTCTGTCCCCTGCTTGTGATCATCTCTGGGTTAACATTTGCCATTGTCCACACTCAAATCTCTGCACAGGCCCTCCCAGAGTCCTTCCAAGTGACAGAGGCTGTTTGGTGATGCTTTCCTGTTTATGCTGCAAGCTGTCACCTTTGAGAGAGGGTTACCATGTGCTTTATTTCTGACTTGTTTGCAAGCTGCTGTGGGTGCATGTGGGTGTGGGAAACAAGGCTCAGGCCTCTCTCAGGACAGCCTGGAACAGGGATGCTGCTGCCTCTGGACTCAGGAGAATGGCTGAACTGCCCAAGTGTAGTATCCTTCTCCTTATCTGTATTTTTCTTACTTCTCAGACATGTCAAAGTGCAGCATATTTGTTTGGAAGATCGTGTTTTGGCACCATGGATACCTGTTGAATATTAGCAGAGCAAATCAGGCCATGTTAATGTGTAGTTACTGTGTGGTGTGGGGAGTTTTTTGTAATTTTACTAATTTTTTGCAAATAATAAATTAGGATTTAGAGTGTAAGCTACTGTATAGATACAATGAAGTCCATAACTAAACCTTTATTCCAGGAGAAGTTTCAGCAGAGAAGTCAGAACTCAACAGGCTGTGAGCCCTTTTTAGCAGAGCCATAACCTGAAACATCTTTGGTTGCACAGTCTCCCTTCCCACTGATAACACTTGAATTTACTACTACTCTGAGCTGATAGAACTTTTAAAAGATAAACTTTGTTTGCAAGTAGGATGTTGCAAGTAGGGAGGAACTCAGCTAAAAATGCTGAAAAAATGGTTCATACTGAATTCACATTGAACTTAATACACAAAGCACATGAGAGAAACCTGTTAAATACTAAAATCAGGGAGGAAAAGTTAATCCATACTTTATTTTTGAGCTATGTTCTTCTGACATCTAAGTTAACCATGAAAGATGCATTAAAAAAAAACATGGGAGGAGGGATGACAATGTTGTGATTCTCCTAGAAATAATTCATTTTTCCAGCAGATAAATCTGTGAAAGCATTTTCTGGAAAGAAAAATACAGTCTCCAAACCAGAGAGATTTAAGCTTGGCTTATGTCCAATCCTTATTACTTTCCTTTGTACACAGTAAGAGGAGATAAGTTTTAATTGGACTTGGTATTTTTTTTCTGACATATCTTAAATTAGCTACTTCTGCCTTGGTATTAGGGTAGAACTTTAAATAAAACCCTTAACTGTTTACTGCTGATAAATGCCTGGTTTACCAAAGAGTTTAAATATTGTTGACTTGTTCCTAATCCCCTGAGACTCTGTTCATCCATGTGGATTTCAGTGGAATTCCTCCATAAGGCACAGTGAACTGACAGCTTAAAAGTTCAAGATGAACTTGAGGTCTCTCAGATGTCTTTTTAAGCAGTACAACCCCATTAGCGTTCAGCTGACCCAAATTTACACTTCTGGTTTGAGTATTTAAGGATTATGTTGTAATTTAAAGAGTTCTGTGCTTTGTAACACTGATTGTTGCCATTTGGTTTTTGCAATTTTAAAAAGTTGAAACAAATTATTGTCTCATTAATTTCTTGTCAAAATATGAAATGTTAATGGTGCCACATCCTGAAACAGTGCAGTTGGGATTAGTGCTGTGCTAAAGGCTTCCTGAAGTTCACACCATCGTCAGCAGCAAGACTGCATGTGAGTCCTACCAAAACTTCTGCAGAATCCTGTCAAGGGAGGACATGTGTCCCTTTAAAAATCCACTTTCAGTTGCATTTTCTAGCATTGTGATGTAAAATGTTCTTTGTTTTCCTGGAACAGGAATAGTTCAGATGTTCGAGGGCCATGAAAGGGAATGAACTGTACTCGTACTGTACAAGATGGACAGAGTTGCCCTTACATGGTTACATTGCACCAAGTCGTGAAATTCTTTGCTGTTACTTACGAGGACTTGGCAGTGGCATCCTAAAGACATCTGATTTAACTGGGGCTATTTTAGTGTCTTTGGCCAAAATTCTGCTGCTCAGACAAGAGCCTGAAACTCCTGAAAACACCTGGGGGCTTTGGTAGGAGCTTGCAGGTGTCTCATAATACTAATTTTTCTTTTTAAGCCTTGACATTCTTCTAACGAGCTACACGGTGCTAAAAAGCTGCTTTAGCAGATCTCAGCTGTGAGCCTGTTGTGATCAAAACCCGGGTTAGGAGGTCACTGCTGCTCCTGCCCCGTGGGCACAGAGTTTACAGCTTTGATAACATCAGCCCTGCTCGAGCTGCCAAACAGGCACAGCCCTGCCAGGCCTGGCAGGGGACAAGAGGCAGCAGAAGTGCTCCCCTGGCACTGCTGTGGTTCACTGCACTGCACGGAGGAGACTGAGACTCAGGGGAGGAGCAGAAAAAGGCCAAGAGTGTCCTTTGCCTGCCTGTGTGTCCATCCGGCTCCAGAGGAGTGTTTGGAGCTGAGCTGTCTCACCAGTGCTCCCTGCAGAAGGGAACCTGGGACAGCTCTGTGGGATATCATTTATTTTCCCAAAGCACGTGCTGATGCTGGAGGCTGCTGGGAGCCTACCTAGAGGACTGAGATAATCTAGTTCCACTGGATTTGGCAGCAGTTTTGTTTTCCAGCTGGATGTTATGGAGAGCTGTGTATTCCCACCCCCTGTTTTGCTCAATTGCTGTCACTCTGAGTGATACACAGAGATAAATACACCTCTGCTGCAAATATTACTTTGGGAGGTTTTGATTTTAGTTAATTCATTTATGGCTGTTTGTGTTGAGGCATCCCTAGGGAGGCAGCTTCCCTGTATATATGTTGGACTAATCAACCATGGAAAAAAACCAAAGAAAACTAATTAGGCTTTTTTTTTCCTGCTGGGAAACACACTATTGTTTAACATCAGACAGGAGTTCTGCTTGGCTAAATCCTCAACAGGAACTGCAGGTACTGAGATTTTAAGAATTAAGAACAATTGATAAAGTCAATGTGGGATTTATCTTTTAATAAATTATGATGAAAATGGTATTATTTTAACATCTATTTTCAAATAGCTGATAATGAGTAAAACTACTGTAAGCAGACTGAACCAAGTGTATTTTGCAATGTACACACCTGAGTGTGTTAACAAATGAGCAAACTTAACAAATTTGTTAACAAATCCTGTTCCCTGGCTTATTTCTACAGGGCTGGGACCATGGAGGAGAGCAGGTATGTGCCTGTTCTCTGAGGATTGGGACCCCTTTGGCTGCTGTTTGCAGTCCTGGGCTGACCATGGCCAGCTGCCAGTGCCCACCCAGCTGCTCCCCATTCCCCCTCCACAACAGGGCAGAAAACAGGGTGGAAAGGCACATGGGTGACAGCAGGGAGGTCACTTACCAATCACCATCATGAGCAAAACAGGAAAATCCATGTATTGCTCATTAAAACAGAACTGGATTGATAGCGCCAGGATTAGGCTGCACATCGTGGGAGCCCCAGAGCTGTACACACATTATCTGTTAATCCAGGTGCTCTTCCAGGAGGATGGAGGACAATCCTTGTGCAGGGAGCCAAGGCTTGTGGGGATTGACTGAGGGTTCCTGCAGGGATGGAAGTGAGAGTCACAC
This sequence comes from Melanocharis versteri, assembly GCA_013397845.1. Classification (NCBI taxonomy): domain Eukaryota; kingdom Metazoa; phylum Chordata; class Aves; order Passeriformes; family Melanocharitidae; genus Melanocharis; species Melanocharis versteri. The sequence goes on along the minus strand of VZTG01009622.1, from coordinate 230,744 downwards.
TTGCATTTTGGTGAGCCAGTTGTAAGCTGTGTGCTGGGACACAACACATCCATCAAAATTAAGGGGCTGCTTATCTGGCTCTAAACACAATAATCTTTTTGCTGTTGTCACAGGGCACCAGAGTCTAGACAAGAACCTTCATCCATCCATCCATCCATCCATCCATCCATCCCAAAATACAACGCACTGGTGCCCTGATGTGACAGCCCACTCAGGCTGTCTCCCTCTCATGAGCTGCAGTGCCTGTCAGATAAGCCAGGTTGAGCAAAAATGCTAAAATACCGTGTGTTTTATTTCACAGAGCAGTGTTTTCATAAAGTGTTTAGCACAAATCTGTGTGGGTTGCTCATCGAGCTGGGAAATGTGATATTTCATGCTCCAGGCAAAATGTTTCAAATGTCTGAGGCTGAACAAAAATAGCACTTCAAAATAAATTGGGTAGTGCCCAGGGGAGGTGGCAGAGATCATTACTTGCTGCTTGTCCCTGCTTCATTCAGTTCTTCTCCCTACAAGGGCTAGAAAGGCTGGGAATTTAATTCTCCCTTTGACCAGTTTGAGGCTAAAAGAAAGGGATTTACACGCCTGATTTCTGTTGTGGCCAATGGAGCCGTGCTCGCAGCAAACTCCCTCTGCATTCCTGGGAAAATGGGGTCATTTGTGCTGGATCACTCAGCCGAGCGTGGATGTGTGACAGTACAGCCCCCAAGCCAGCTGTGCTGAGAAAATAACCTTAAAAAGTTGATGCTGCAGCTAAATTCACTGTCTGCTGATGGGTCACTTTTGCTCCTGTCTTGTGTCTGCTCTCAAGTGCCTGGAACCCTTATCCCAGTCTCCAGCACGTGAGCTGGTAATCTCAAACTTGGAAGAGTTTCCAGGCAGGCTGACCAAAATCTGAGGATCTAAGACAGCCTGTACCCAAAAATAAGTAAATAAAAGGAAGCTAATCCCAGATGGTGCTGATTAAAACATGGACTACAAAGGGAGGTTGAGGAAGCAGCTTTCAGGCTGCGATGTATATTACCTGAGAGGGAGCTTGATCACTGTGCACAGAGCTCATAGATCTGGGAACCCAGCACATCGTGACACAGCACTGCCTTTGGAGAGCCTGCATCCTTCTGTGGAAGATAACAGAGCCAAACCTTGGGTCTTTTGATGGCAGAGGGAATTAACATCTTGGCAGTCTTCTTGGTGAGTGATATGTGTGACCACAGTAGGGATAAACCCCTTTCAGGCTAAAGGGAGGCAATTTTACAAGTTTTTTCTGACCTTCTCGCAAATGCTGGACTTGTCTAGGAAACAGGAGGCTTTGCAGGTGTGGGACAGGTGGCAGTGTACCTGCCTGCCAGTGACACTGCGGCCAGTGCTCACTTCTGATCTTGGCTGAATGGTTGATAACAGATCTGCTGTGGTCTTAAGGCCCCAGATGCTGATCTTTTGTTTCCCAAAATGTATTATTCGTCACCTATCTCTGTGGTTTTGCTTTTTCAAGCTTGTTTGAGACTGTCCTGACAGAAAGGTTAATCCTTGCCTTAGTTGAAACAGTGCTGACTCACTGCTGCAAGTCACAATTCCCTGAAAACTTTAAATACCCAGGAAAGTCTCATACACATATCACAGCTTTCCATATGGTTACATAAAAACCTTAAACTATGTCACTTCATCAGACACCTTGTGGCTCATGCCTGCTCTGTTACTCAGCCTTCACTGCTCCCAGTGCCTTTAAAAAGAAACAAAAAAAAAAAAGTTCTGTTTGTTTCTGAAGAGCAGGGAACTGTTCCTGGTGTGCTTCCCATTAAGTGTGCATCCCAGGAATTCCAAAAAACTACAGCACTGGGACCAAGGCTCAGGAGACTCGTTTCTGCTTCCAGCAGTGACATTTGCTTTGAGACCTGTCAACTGCTATATCCTATACCAGAATTTACCCATCTCTCAAATGAATGTGATTAAAACAGTAGGAAGCTTTAAATCAATGTAAGGAGTGCTCAGAAAATGCAGTATGACGTAGCATAGTTATTTAGAGAACTTATACAAGGAGGATAAACTTTAAAGATCTGCAGTGAACTCAGTGGAGTTGAGCCAGAGGCAGGTGTGCTAATTTACTGTTTTAACCCCTGGTTTTACCCTCTATTCAGCAGGGGAATTTTACACCACCAATTTTCTGGACATGCAAATGAAATAGTGTCATTTTTGTCTTTTTGAATCCAGGAACATTTATGGGGGTAGGACCCTTAGAGTGTTCTTTCTTCCTTTAGGGAGTGGGTAATGAGAGGGAGGGCCGTATCGAAGCTGACTGCTGGAAAGAATTAACTCTGATTTACAATGCTCTGCAGCTTGAGATAATGCCTCTGGTATTTGGAGACTCTGAAATGCAAAATGCAGGGCTCATGGGGAGCCTGCTCTCAGTCACCCCTTCCTGGTATCAGTAGCTGGCACCCAGGAGTGCGAATCCCACGAAGTTCTGGTCACTGTCAGCCCAGCCCGAGGCACAGAGCTGAGGCTGCCAGGTCTGCTCCCACTGCTCTGGCCCAGCCTAAAGACTTCCTGCACCTCTAAGGTCAAGGCAGCCTTTCATGCAAATTCACAGGATACCATCAGCCTTAGATTCCCATCTCCACGAATTTGCAAGAGACAACTGCGACACTCTCCAGAAGTGCTCAGAGTTGGGAACAGAACAAACCTAGAGAAATTCCAGCAAAGGGGGCGGTGACTGATTCCAGCCCCAGATAACAGTTCTTATCAGAAAAGCTCATAAATCCACCCAATTTAAACAGTGTCAGCAGCATCCCGTGCTGCTTTGTGTGTCCCCTCAAGGGATCTACAGCTTCTTGTTCCGATCAGCAATTTCCATTCTATTCTTCAGGTTCCCAGAAATCACTGCTTCCTGGAAACCATTAGTGGAAGTGCTAATTCTGAATATCTGTGTGGCTTTAGAAGGAGCAGAACATGTTGCTGTTCTAATGAACAGCCCAAATTACTGTTTGGCTGTCACTTGTGATTAAAGCAGCAAATATTGGCAAAAACAACATGCCAGCAGTATGGAGCTTGTTTAAATGTTGGCTTTTGGGTCTGATTTTCAAGTGTCTGGTGGAATATGAAGTCTTCAATTAAGACACAGCATCAGTGTCTCTCCGGGGAACTGTAAATAGACAGCTGATAGCCCTACCCTTTGTGAAGCACAAACACGTGGATAACACCACCTTCTCTGGTCACTGTCACCCTTCTGGTGTCATCACTGCCACTGCAGATGAAGATTATTGGAGAAGGACACAAGACCACACTGTGGTATTGTCTCTTAATTCCAGTTTTACCTCAAGCTTTTTTTTTTTTTAGGTACTACGTCCTAATAAAAACAAGGCAGAAAATACACATTTACTGCTTGGAAAAAAATCCACAGCTTTGTCATGGAAAGTTATGGATTTGGTGCTAAAGAATTATGTAGATGTGAGAAAATGAGCATCCTGTCAAAGAGCTGGTCCCAAGTAAAATATCAGGCTGACACTCATGTGCTCCAAGTGATTTCTCAACAACTCCTTCCTGCTACATGAAAAAAAAATATTTGTATTGTGGTCAGCCACCCCTTTTAGGGATGTGCTGCAGCAATTATGAGGAGTGAGAGGGAGTCGTGACCTTGCTATTATTCTAGAAACTCTGTTAGGGGAAAATCTGTGGATTTATTTGAGCCACATTTTGTCTCTTCCAGCAAACAGTCCGGTAATTTCCAATACACCAAAAAGAGCAAAAGGGGATTTTGTCTCCAACGTTGTGGCTTTTGAATGACCTCGCAGAACAAGGACCAGACGGTGGAGTGACCTCATAAAATACTCTTTTAGGAAAACACCATGTCATACACTGCTGGGACGAATTGTCCAGAACAGGACGCTGGGAACAACTCTGATGCTTTAGAGGAACCTATAAAACAAAACTCTGGACTTACCCTGTGAGAGAGAGATAGAGTATGGAATGGGGAAGGTTGTTTTTTCTGCCATGGGAAAAAGTTCAGCATCTTGGCCAGCTTCACAAGGGTGTAACAGCCCCTTCCTGACTTGTGTGGTGAGGAAACGTGGGTCACAAAAGCTGTGTCCTTCTATCTATCAGGTAACTTCTAAATAAGCTCTTTGTGCCTACCCAGAAGGGTAGCTGTGTGCTGAGACCCAGTGCTGCAACAGCTCTGGCACCAGGGGTGACACAGTACAAAGTGGGGGTCCCAAAGAACAGCTCTGGGAAGTAGCATTTAAGGGAAGAAATTGATAAAATGAGAAAAAAGCGCCACAAATATCTTTTTTTTCCTTTACTATTGTAAAAAGTCACTGGAACATAAGATGCAAATGTTTGGTGGTTAGTGAAAGGTGAATACAGCACCAAGCTCTTCCGACTGTCCTGAAAGGAGCTGCTCACCTGAATGCTGAGCCCATGATCCTGTGTGAGTATTCCTGCTGGTTTGGAATGTGCTGCACAAGATGCTGGAGATGCTCCACAGCTGTGTGCAGCCCTCTCCTGGCCAGGCAGGGAGGGCAGATGGAGCCTAACAGAGCACAAGAGGTGGGGTGTGAGGAGAGACAGAGCGGCTTGGTAGTTATATAAGGAGCAGAGAACCACAGAACTGGAGCTGGTGCCACCAGAGCAGGAGACACCTGAGCATCTGGAGTGGGTCTGCTTGCAAGGAGGGGGAAAGCAGGGTAACTGCAGGAGCAGTGGGCACAGTTAGGAGCAGTGGGAGAGGAAGGAGTGAGCACCTGGCAAGACTGAGGTGCTCAGTGCTCATGACTTGGGGGGAATTTCAAGGAAAGCCATAAGGGATCTGGAGGGAGGCACTGCTGCCTGCTGGAAGAGATGGGGAAGGGAGAGGTTTTGTGTATTTATGCGCCCTGTGGGGCCCAGGCATTGAGATCACTGTGCAAGCACTGCACTGCCACGTGCTCTCTGTAAATGCGTGGGCAGCTGGATGTGTCCTTTTGAACCAGCAGCACCGTGTTCATCTGCCCTGTCTGGCACTGGTTAATCCTGAAAAGAAGCAGTACTTCCCTGTCTGCTCCTTAGAAATGACCTGGGCAGCAGCAGCGTAATCACTTGCACTGAACACATGGCTGGAATCCTTTTGATAAAGTCCAAGACATGGGACAGCTTCCTACAAACTGCCTCAGGGGCAGACCTGAGCAGCTGACTCCCATTGTAGTGACATTTCAGAACAATTTTATTTGTTCCGGTCGGCTTTAATTGAACATCTGGGTTAATAACGGGGAGATTCCCAAGGCTGGCATCAGAGTCGGGAAGGAAAAGGAGTAATTTTGGAGCCCTTCCTTAATCCCAGCTCCTTTGTTAGAAGTGTTGGTGTTATTTAATTGACTGTTAAATCCCAGTCACATGAGCACCCTCGGGTGTAATCTCCTGTGATAAATTGCCCAGTACTCGTGTCAGAGGCACATTCTGCTTTCCAGCCTGTGCAAGACTGAGTGTCCTGGGATTACAGCTGACTTTTGCATAGGGAATGAGGGAGGAATGGATCTTATTTCAGTTTAAATTGATTTAAGAAGACAGTCGACTCCAGATTTGGATAAAGACACTGTTCTCTAACCTGCCCGTGGTCGTTGTAGATGCAGTTTTTTTTTCCGTGCTTTTCAGCAAGTGTTTACAGGGTCCAGGTCTTATCGGACAAAGGCAGACAGCCCTTGGGGGGAAAAACCAGACAATTGCACAAGGTCTCATCTCACAGGTGGGACACAGGAAGGGAAAGGGCTCAGTAAGGGTTAGGGGGGAGGTAGTTATCTGTTGGAAACAGCCTGCACACTGTCAGATCTCTAGGATCAGGAAAGAGAATTTGAAGGTGGAAATGGAAACTAGGTATGAAGAAGGAACTGAGCAGATAAGAGGAGGATGGCAAGGAAAATCTGTAAGATGTCAAGAAAACCTTTTTTGTCTTACAGTCCTCGAATATTTCCCCATTTGATTCTGGTCAATCTCCCCCATTAGAGATTTCACCCTGTGTCTTGTGGCCTCTGAGATGAACCAGAGCCAGAGAGACACGCCAGAGGCAAAGCAAGGTGCTGGCACCCCTGAGAGACACAGATGCTTGCATGGTGTGTGCAGGGGACAGTCAGTGACTTCTGAGATGCTCCTGACCCCACCGGCACTGCTTTCCCCAAACCTAGTGAATTAGGAAGGTGGCAGCATCTATGAGCTGCCCAGAAAGGTCTCTGCTCTCAGACCCCCACGCTTGGATTCATTGTCAGGATTCATTGTCCCTCAGGTGCAGATTTTCACCCCTTTTTGAAGCCACTTACATTTACACCCAGCTGGTTTAGCTTTGCTCAGCCAGCCTCCACTTAGAGATTCCTCACCTGATGTTTCCTCAATTCTCAGGGCAGCAGCCAAACAGCCCAGGGCTCCTGCCTGCCCTCGGGAAGGTGGTGGTGTGCAGCAGCAACCTGAAAGCCAAGAAACCAAGGATCTGCAGCAGGAGAGGAGCAGCCCTGTGGGCAGCAGCTTGCAGCATGGACACGTCCAGGTAGGACAAGAGCTCTGGTGCAGACTGCATGCAGTGGATCCAGATGCAGGTGTTATATCTGGCAGAGATCTGGAGGGGCTGGTCCTGGAATCTGTCTGCCCCCTGGAATGAGAGGCTTGTGCTGAGACCAGCCTGTTGGGTGCTATTTTCCTGTAATTTTAAAGCTGTGGCACTGAGGGAAGTGGCATTGTGCTGTGGTGGGCTCGGGGATCAGCCTGGCTGAGTCCCTGGGCTGCCATGTCCCCGCTCTGCTGCAGCAGCTGTGACAGGACCCCGTCCCACCACACACAGCACGTCCTCTGGCATGGCCCTGCTGATAACAGCCTGTTCCCTCAGTCACATCACAGCCCATCTCATTTTATCCAAATGCCATTTCCTCCCCCCCCAGCCCTGAGTCATCACCAGGCTGATAGCAGTGCCCGCGTGTCAGTACCAAAGGAATGCCTGATAATATCCTGGTTTTCTCCTCAGCTTTTCCCAGCTCCCTTTCAATCCAGGATGATTTGTGCTTCCTTATGACCCCAAAGGCACCACAAAACAAATGTATCAACATGAATGTAAGCACTTTAATCAGTAAAATGCAAGATTGAAAAAAAAATAATAATAACAGTACCCTGCGGGGAGAGAGACTGAGAAAAGAAGAGCAAATAAAAAGAAATGCTCTGTATGTTCTGTCTGGGAGCTAAAGGCCCTCCGGGCCAGGTTTGGATAAAATAGGGCTTAATTTCTGGTGTGAGAAACCGCTAGAGTGAATCTGTAGCAAACAAAGGCCAATTCACAAAGGGACATAGGCCAGGGCTGGAGGAGGAGAGGGCAGCCTGCCAGCTCTGCCAGCTCCCGTGATTTTATCATGTCTTGCAGTATCAGATGTTTTACCGCTAGCTTCCTTTTCCTCTTGCATTAAAATAAAAAAAATGCATTTCTTCTCATGAAATCCGTCAGGGAAAACTTAAGATATACTCCAAAGACAGTCCAGAAAGCAAAATGAAGATAACAAACACTAAAGTTCATTAACTTAATGGAAATTAAATTGAGATTCTTAAACAAGACTCAGGGAGAGGAGGGGTTTTTTTAAAAATGTTTGAGCTGGGCAGTGTGAAATGCTTTCTTGGACCATGACCAACTGTTTACATTTGAAAGGAAATGCTGTGTCAGCAGTGCTAGTGGGCTCATCGCTCAGTGACAGCATTATCTCCCTGGAGAGCTGCCAGTGCCAGAGGAGTGTGAGATCCCCCAGATCTCACAGGGCTCAGCTCTGCCCTCTTCCACACCACCAAAACCTCTGCTCTGCACATCCCGGGGCTCAGGGAGATGACAGAAAGCCAACTATGGTAACAGGGTAGTGCAAACCCACCAAGGGAATTCTCTCCGTGATGGGAATCTTGCCCAATTCTTGAGAGTCTGCTCTTTCCCTTGGGAGCACAGCAAAGAGCTTGTACCCAGAACAGTGGCATTTCCATCTCATCCCACAGGAGGGGTGGTACTGGTGGGAATGAGTAGTGATTCCGTTGTTTCTCTGATTCTTTCCAACAAACAGAGCAGGGAGAATGGCTTGTCCTGAAAATCCAAAGCTTTGCTATTAGCTGCATGCTGTGCTTAATACCCTCGATAATTAAGCAGTTGGCTGGTAGAATATACTTCTTTTTCTCTCTAATTGCTCAGATCCAGGCAGCATGTTTGGGATTCAGCTCTCAAATAACTCAGCATTTACTGCAGCTACAGAAACCCAGTGGCATTACGTGCAGTGGTGACAGCTTTAGAGTAATTCTCCAGAAGGCTGTTGGGGACACAGGATTGCTTCCCCAGGGGTCATCCCTGTATTTTCCCATGGTATTATCTGATTTTTGAGGCCAGTTGTGGATGCAGGAATTCTGCCCACGCACATTTCTTCTGGCTGCTGTAGGTCCTGGGATGACAGTGGGTCGGCCCACACGGGGCAGCCTGTGGTCAGTTACCAGCCCACGCCAACATCAGCTCAGTCCTCACTTTGAGTTTGAAAACACCGTTCTGGGAGTGTACACAGCTCTGGTGTCACCATGGCCACTTTGGCTTTGCCTCAGGCCACCATGGCTTGGGCTTTCCCCACAAGATTTGGGATTGAACATAAGCAATGTGGGGAGCATTCGTGGAGTGGTTTGGGCTGTTCTGAGGTTCAGTCCCAAAGCAGGCACTTCTAGAAACTGTTGCTTGAGTTGCTGTGCTTTAGCAGGCAAAATAATTAAGTTCTCAAGAAGATACTGAGCTAAAGAGTTGAGATGTCACGGTGTTGTTGGTTGAGAAGAGGCTGGTGGAGTTTACATCAAACCCTACTCTGTTACTGAAGGATTTAAGCCCCATCCCAAAAGAAGTGAGGCCATTTATGCAGTGGGAAGGTGAGGGGTGAAAGAACACCGCACTTTTCAAGACAGCAATCCAAAAATTTGGAAAATCCAAATTGCTCCATCCCCTCTGTGCTGGAGGGCTGCAGCCAGGCACAGGTGGATACAGATTTTTATACACCCGAGGCACCAGAGACAACCAGTGGCTTCAGTGACAGCCAGGCTCGTAGCACTGGTGCCATGCATTTCCCTCCAAGACAAGGGTACTGGGAGTGACTGGTGGGCCAGCAGCCCTCTCCCAGTTTTCTGGTGCCACGCACAGGTGTCCCTTGCTGGAGGAGGCAGCCAGAGCCACAGTGTGCTTGGCCACATGCCACTGCTCCCAGCCTGCCCATGTGCAGAGCCCAGCCCTGGTGAGGGTCCCCTCTGTGGGCACTGCCCTGCTCGCTGCCCAGAGGCAGCTGCAGGTTTTCCACCGTGGTGCACGGGCTCAACGGGACTAATGGAAGGGAAACAAGGAGTGTTTGACCCTCGTTAGTGTCATAATTCCAAGTGATGCCCACCCCTTCCCTGAAGAGTCTTTTACACCCGCGGGGCTCTGACAAAGAGGGCTGTGTTCTTGCTGTGGATGATTAACTAAATCCTGTGCTGGGTGTACCAGGCTGAATGGGGAGCTGAGGACCCTGTTTGCAGAGATAAAGGACGTGCCACTGCACTGGCACAGGCAGTGCCTCTGCAGGAGTGGGTTTGGAGAGGAGAGAGAGGCTGGGTCCTGTTTTCATCTTGTTCGTAGCTGTGGTGCTGACAGTACATGAAATTTGAAAAATCCCTTTGTTTGGCCGCCCTCAGGCTTCCCACATGGAAAAAGGGTGTGTGGGGCTGGGAGGGCACAGGCTGTGAACACAGTGTGCTCTCTGATCGAGGCAGTGGGGAAGGAAGGAGAAGTCGTTCCCCCACGTAATGGGAATTGTTTGGTTACCACCATCACGCAGGAGAGGTTCTGCAGGTAGCCCATCAGGGAACTCCCCCAGGGATCTAAACCTATTCTCTTCCCTGCCTCCACCCCAGTGTTTCACACTGTTCAGACACAGACATGCTCAGACTCCACATTTTTCCTGCTGTTTCCACTTGCCTCTGTTCTCCTGAACCAAGACCACATATATCAAAATATTACAAGGGACAGGTGCTTGCAGGGTGAGGAGGTACAGAGAAGTCCCCAAGACTTCACATGCTAATTCATTTCAGCATCACCTGTCCCCTCTGCTCATCATCTAACACTGTTTTTATTACTCATAAATTTTCAAATGGAGCAAAGAAGTTTGGGCAGCTCAATGTGACTGCAAATGCTTTAGGAGATTGACAGGAACAACACTTAAATTGTCACATTCCAGCATAAGCATACTTTTCACTTCAGATATTGGGATAAAAGTGATATATTATGATGGTTTTCCAGGTTTAGTTTCACCTACAGCATCTTGCATGGCAGCAGCTATCAGAAATGAATGATGCCAGAACCAGACAGAGCCTGTGCTCCTAATTGTAGGGGCCATTTGTGCTGTGCTGATGACAGACAGTGTCTGCCTGTGTGCTCTGACTTCACCTGCTCATGTGTTTCTAGTTTTGTGGCAGTGCTGGGAATGGAGGCAGCTGAGAATATCCTTACTGTACCATCTGTGGTGGGGATTTTTCCCCCCAAGGGTTCTGAAAGATCAGCTTGTACTCAGACAAGTGTGATGTCTGCCAGTGGAGAGATGCCCGCTCCAGGAACTGGTCCAGGGGACACGAGTCAGAAATTAATATTAGAGTCCACCTCATCCTGGTGTGGCTGTGTCTTAGCTGAGACTGCACAGCCCCTTCCAAGCAATTTCACTCAAGGGAGGAGCAGGTGTGGAGGCAAACGTGGTACAACAGCCTGTGCACTTTACTGCCCAAATACGAGTCCTGTGCGTGTAGAAGCAGCTCAGCACGTCCTGGTGTGGTGTTCATTAGCACACAAGGCACCACTTTTAATGGCTTTATGTTGGGGTAGATATTCAGCATGGGTTAGGGTAGCCAGTGGGACTGGGACAAGTGGGAGGTCTATACTAGATACTTTCTAACAGTGACATTACGACAGTCTATTTTACCTTCTTTAATTTCTGTTTGCAAATATTTTTGTGTCTGTCAGCACACAGTGAGTTTCTTTTGTAATGAATCTTCACCTGTTTGCTAATTGCTGCAAGGCAAAGCCCTGCTGCGTTTGGCATCTGGTTTCCTATGAACACCTTCACTTCTGGATATGACTTTGATAATCCCAACAAAACCAACCTGACAGCTCTGACTGATTGTCCCCATTCATAAAACTGCATCTTAATACCTAATCCTCCCCACTGCTGCCAGCCAGGCAGTTCCATTGTTAAAAAGATTAAACTATTATCCCATGCAAACACCAACCTCTAGTTTTTAAATGTTAGGCTGGAGTCTTCCAATGATGGAAAATGCCAGGATGCATGGGACACTGTATTCCCTAGAGTTTCATGGCCAATATGTTTAAAACTCATGAAATATAAGCCACTGCCTCATTCATTACTTCTGTAGGTGAATTAGTCTCCCCTCCCCCAGTCCAGTCTCAACTGCTGTGTAACTCAGAAATGAAAGTGAAGCATCTTTTGTTTTGCTTTTAAAATGTTTTTGTGGTGATTTTGATGGGGTTTTTTTTTAAATTCTGCTTGAGTCACAGGCTAAAATTATAGTTGATTTTGGACTATTTACAGCACAAGGATTTTAATAGCAGGAACTCACTGAAAACTCAAAGAACAGTCCCCAGACTTGGACAAGTTAAACTCTTCACTACTGGGCCTTGTGCTAATACCAACTTTTTCCCATGGATTAGTATCAGACATGATCTAAGCGAGGTGCATTTTGAGTCAGATTCCTGCTCCCTCAGAAGACTGCTTGGCTGACTTAGGCACCTTCCTGAAAACTCATTTTTACCGCATTGGGTCTTGGAGCACTTTGGGTTTTATCAAATCTGCTCTGAAAGGTGCGATAACACCCCACCACGAGTTTTAAATTAACCCTCTTTGGCTGGTGGGAATCTAATGTAGAACAGATTTAAGTAGCTTGAGCTACAATCAGAGAGCCCCACGAGGCTGCGTTTGGCCAGCTAAACACTTGCTAAAGGATGACTCATTTAATCTTTGTCATCATGGGAGATGGTGCATGGTAAACCACACACGAGGATGTATGGAACAGTGGATCTTTGTCCAGGCAGTGGGGCAGGGCTGTGAGCCCTGAGCAGGAGCCCAGGGTGGGTGCAAAGTGAGCAAAGGCAGCAGCAGGCCGAGCTGTGGGGTGGATCATGGGGCCATGGGGTGGTTCATGGGGTG
>VZTG01009622.1:156664-218193 GCA_013397845.1 Melanocharis versteri | reverse complement strand
GGGTGGTTCATGGGGCCATGGGGTGGTTCATGGGGTCATCACTCATGCCTGTCACTTGCTGGAACTGCTGAGCTATTGCATGCAAGACCTGGGAAGTCAGCATGGTCTAGAGGCAGCAGTTAAACAAAGATAGGGGGCCTAAGGAAATGCCCTGCTTAGCTGAGATTTATGAGCCACGGTCGGATATGTCACTTGAAACTGCCAAAACAGAGGGGGATGGGCATTGGTCCTTCTGGATGTGCTGGAGAGCTGCAGGCTGTCCTTTCCCATCCATTTGTGCCCCTGCTGCAGCACAGTTGTCTGAGTGATTCCTGCAGCTTCAGGTGCTAGGCTCTAACTTGGTGTTTCTTGCCTTGGCTTCTTTCCATGGGTAAAAAGAATTCTGTAGTCTTGCTTATTTCACATCTTCAATTTAAAAAAACTGAGTGTTTTTCTAGGTGGACTTGGCTTTTTCTGTAAATTTTTTACTGAGCTGAGGTGAGGAACTGAGGCTGCATGGTGGGGCTGTGCAGATCCCTGGGTTTGATCCATAGCTGCTTGGGAAGTCTCTTGCTGACAGAATGCCTCTTGTCTGTAGGAGGAAAGGACTCTGAAGTGAAACTCTCAGGTTTTCATAAGGCAGCATCTCTCTGCTTTGCCTGAAGTACAAATGGGACTGGAGCTAATGGCTTCTGTTTCTGTGATTTCTGCTCCAACCTGTTCTGGAAGTGAAGGGTAATCACCAGCCTCCAGCTCCTTTACATGGCTAAAAAGAGCCAGTGTCCAAACTGGGAAGAAGATAAAGCAGATCTGCACAGATTGTAGTGCTCTGAAGAACCAGGAGTGACCTGTGGGACGAGGACCTATCCTCTCACCCCTATTTCTCCCAAGGAAAGGTGTAAGAAGAGCCAGGTCACCAGTGGCAGTTGTCCCTTTGCCACAGCTGCCTTGTTGTGCCAGGAGGTGACTGGGAAAACAACCAGCCATGAAGTATGGAAATCCCTGGAACGCTGGCTGTCTTCATCTCAAGGAGGGGATCTTCTCCTGGTACATTTTGTCATGAAAACATTTTATTAGGAGGAGAAAACCAGAGCTGCAGGGGCTAGAAATGGCAGGCAGGCAGGCAAGGGAATGATTTCAGAGGAGAAAAATGCTCCTGAACCTCTCTGCTCCTCCCAGGCATAGGAGCTGCCAGCCTTCATGTGGCATGTCATTCATCAAGCTGTCACCCCGGGCCCCGTGGGTTCACCCAGGAGGGAGCGTGGGGCACACCTGTAACCTTTGCCTCCGGAGCTGTCTGAGGTTGTCCCCAAGGCCTGTTTCTGGCTGCAAATGCAGCAGTGGGCTGTGGGGGAGGTGGGGAGGGGCTGGGGGTGCTCATACCTGCAGGGCTGGGAGTGGGGAGGGTGGGGAGGGTGCCCTGGAAAGCCTCAGCTCTCTGCTGTAGGGGTGTGCTGTAGCCTAGGGACGCTTATGGGGTTACAGGGAGCAGCAGCACAGCTCCTCTCTGCCCTGGGAGTCCTGGCTCTGCACCCCAAACCCACAGAAGATGTGCTTTCGAGGAGGGATCCCCAGTGCTGGATTTGCTCGTGCTGAGGGTGGTTAAGAGCTGTTTCAGGAGATTTCAGGTCACCTTTGTGGGATGCAGAGCACCTCCCAGACCTGCAAGCAGGCATCTCCTTCCTAAATGTTGAGGCTCTCGGGTTTTATTTTGTAGTAACTCTTCCTCTCCCCATCAACTAAAGATGTTCCGATTTTCTATTTAATGCTGGTTTCCAGATGTTATAGCAGCTTAGTCTTGTGGTTTATCTCAGGGCAAAGCACAAAAGAAGAGCCCCATGCCCATTCCTGGCAGGAAAGCTGCAATCCCACCCACTGGAGTGGCTGAAGGTGGGCTGGGCAGGCTTTGTGCCCGCTGAGGGTATGAGCTGCAAGGTGCCAACAGAAACAATAGCTAGGCAGGAGATAAAAAACACACCTGGCAGGAGAAAGGAGTGGGTGCCAGCTACTTTTGAAGTAACACTTGAGTATCTGTATAGAGGGAGTGGTCTTTAAATTAGGGTAAAGTACTTACTTAAAGGACTTACTATCAGGCCAGTAAGTCCCACTCTTCATGGTTATTGTATAATTTATATAGCACTTCAAAGGTATCAGGGCTCTCTGCAAGAAAATACTGAGGGAAAATCCACTCCTCAGGAAGCCTGCACTATGACCTCACAAGCATTAAATCCCCAACTCTCCCTTTTTGCTGTAAGCTGGAACCCCCTTCTCTTCCAGAAATTCTCCTGAGGTCCCTTTTCCTTCTCTTCATCAGTTGCTTTGTGCTTATTACATGTAAGTTTATGGATTAAAGCAGACAGTGTTCTTCCTGATATTTAAGAGGCTGCTGCCGTGCATCAGGGAATCAACTTCATTTCTTAGCCACCGAATATTTACAGATATTTTATTTTTTTTAAAATTCTTGCTCCTCTTTTTGTTGTTGTTTTGTTTTGCTTGTTGGTGTTTGTTTTCTTTTAATTTTTTTTTCTTTTAACCTCCCAGCTCCACGGGAAGTGGAATCTGGGTGGCTCAAGTATTTCTGGTATCAGGGCTGTAGTGTTTGCTGAAGATCAAAGGAACCTTTTCAAACATCATTGTTACCATTAAGAGGTGGCAGCCTCATCTTAAGTAACCAACCTTTTCAGCAGAGGCATGGGCGATTGAGACACACCAAATCCAGCCGAGGGGGCTGGATTTCAGTTCCTTTCTGGTCAATTTGGGCAGGAGAGTTCTCTTGTAGCCGAGCTCTGGCCGCAGCGAGCCCCCAAGGGATGATCTGACCTTTAGTATGAATTTAGATCTGTGCTGTGACTTCTCTAAATTATGACTGCCAGAGGTCCTGGGGTCACAGCTTTCCATCATCAGAGCACTTCCAGCTCCCAGCACACTCCCAGTGTGGGAGAAGGGATGCAATTATTGATGCTGATTTAAAAGAAAAAAAGAAAAGCTGGATGTAAACTGGATGTAAAAATCACAATCTGCTGGGGCATGTCCTTGTTTTGACTGCTGTTTATTAGAGGTGCTTCTGACAAAATATAAATGGCACCACCTAAATTTTTGGTGTAGGACAACAAATTAGCTCTGAACACGTCCCAGGCAGTGTTTCTGCCACCTTATAAATGGTTAAAGTAGAAGAGCTGCTCTCTTTGCTTAGATAAACAGGGTCTCTGTGTGAATAGCTTGCAACCCCCAGTCATAATCCCTCTCTGATCTCTGGTTATAAAAATGATAGATGGAATGTAAACTCCATAAAGATTAGTAATCACCAAAAGAGTAGAAAAAATATTGGGAAGAGTTGTAAGGTTTTTCTGCATTCCTGAGGAATTCTGCAGGGATTCCTTTCCCTTGGTGGGGCTTGTGCTATTCCCCAGCTCATCTCCTTTCAAACTTGCTGTCTGGAGATGTTCGTGGAGGATTTTCAAGTATTTCTAAAGAAGTCTGGCATGGATTCACTGTAACCTCGTGTAAATGACTGGTGAAGCAGGGCAACAGGATGTATGTACTTGTCAAAGAATTTGGGGCTTTACTGCTGGCTCAGGTCGTGCTGTGGTGTTCTCAGGGAAGGAGTTCTGACTCCAAAGCATCGTTGCTCTCTGGCAGAATAGCAGCTCTCTGTCATCCTATACATTTCAGAGTATTCATGTGGAATCCTTTTTCCCCAATCTTTTGCACACCAGGCAGAACTTCCAAACACAGCTATTGATCTTGTGTCTTGTGCTGCACGTCTGATTTTCAGAAGTTCATAGTTTACCTCAAAATTTAACCACTTTACAGTGTACAAATGCGAATTGCAAGTCACATCTCTCTCAAAAAAGCCTCTAAACCCGGTCCTTTATTACACTTTGAGAAATACTCTGGGGTTAAAAAGTGTGAAGGTGGATCTTCCTGAAAATGGAATAGTTGGGTTATGACAGCTGCAGCCTTTGAGAACTCCAGCCCTCTCCGTATGTGGAATATTTGCTGGATTTGAAATCAAGTTTCTGCTAGCTGGTGGCAGTAAGGCGATTTGGAGAGTTGAAAATGCACTCAACAAGAGATGGTCCCATCCTTTGAGATGGATGGGGTCTTGGGGTGAAGGTCCCAAGTCCAGCTGGTTTGGTGGAACAGGGAATATCCACTGGGAACAAACCCATCAGGCACTTGTGGTGGGGCTAAAGCCCCAGTGCAGAAGCCAGGCCTGGGCTGTGAGCTGAGGGATTTGGGGGAAATGAGGAGGTTGTTTCACCTAAGTTTCTGCAGGGTTTTCCCACGTACCTCCCACCTCTGCAGGGCCTTTGGACTGTGTTCAGAGCAGCTGTGTCAGGTTGAACAGCTCCAGGGACAAAGTCAGGCTTTCATTTAGTAGGAAGGTGTTTGAGGTATGTTGCCAAGGTGGTGTTTTATTGCAAATTATCAATGTAAGCTGCATCAGAGACCACCCAGAATCTTCCCTGAGAACATGGCTGTGCTTCGAAACCCCTGTGAGATTCCACTGCCATCTTGTCCCTGCAGTGGGTACAAGCTGCCTGTCCTCTGCTGATGCCATGTGCTGTTGGTGAGTCTTTTCCTGTTATCCTAGAAGAGAGTTTTACCTCCATGTGTTTGCAGTCTGATGGTATCTGCTTTCCAGCTGGGAAACTGGGGTGCAGGCTAGCAATCCTTCCAAGACCACGTAGGAAACTCATGAAAATCAAGGACTTAATCCAGACTCCAGATAAGCACTTAAAATATTTTGGGTTTTTTCTCTTTTGCTGCTGATTACTGCAGCTCATTTATCTTTCCTAACTCAGCCATCCCCATTGAAAATCTGCATTTGGCTGGAGACTACTCCAGCAAAACATGTGGGATGTTGCCCTGACAAGATCTGTGAGGCTGGCTGAAACAGCACAGCTTATGCATGCTCTAAGAATTAAAAACTCTGCTTTAAGTGCATTGACCTGTCTTTCTCTCCTGCAAAACGGATGGATCACTTTCAGTTCTGGCCTAATGACACTCCACTTGGCTATACATCATTGCTGCTAATATTAGGAACTCCTGTCTTAAATCAGCAAGAGCTGGATGTCCCTTTCAGCAGCTTGCAGCGCTTACCTGTGTTCACAGCCTCGCACAGGAACAGTTGTGCTTCCAGATGCCTGACTTGTGCAGTCTCACAGGGAGGGCTATTCCTTAAATGGGTTAAGAGAGCTTAAAAAAACAAACTGTAAAAGAATTGTTTACACCCCTTTTTAGAGCTGGGTCAGTTCACAACCTGGTTCCACAAATGGTTCTGTTGGCACAACCAGAAGGGGAAGAAGGGCGAACACTGATGGTGTCAGTGCTGCTGCCAAAGGCAACATGTTGTGGAGCCACGGCCTCGGTGCCTCCTGTGTGGGGAGCAGGTCCCCCCCACTCCCTGCAGCCCCAAACACCATCAACAAACAGCAAAAGGGACTCCGACGCTTCCTCTCCCAAAGCCAGCGAGGGCCTGTAATAATAAGGATTTGATAAACACCCCAGAGCACTTACTCTGCTTTTTCAGGGAGCTGCAGGCCAGGGAACAGCCGGAGAGACAATAAAGAGCAGCAGCAGAATAGAGTGTAATTAACTTTAAACCCCTGTGAAACTCCTACTGCTGTGTGTGGCAGGCTCACTTTGGAACACAGTTGGGTTTAGTGCAAGTTCTAATCTTGGTATCAAGTCAAGGCTTGTCCAGAGAAAGTGTGTGTGCCTTTATTAGCATGCAAATCACATATCCTCCTTATTGCACTGTCTCTGCATCCCTCCCTCTAGAGCTGCTTAACAGAAGCAGGCAAGAACTAATTAAATTCCTTTATTCATACCTCATCCTTGAAGTGCAGAGCCCAAGGCAGGAATGCCAATGGGCACACGCCCATACCCTCTGCTTCCACAACGAGCGTGGCAGGCCTGACCTTCACCTCATTAGGCCAGGAATAAATCCCCTGCCATGAAGATGAGGATGTCAGGCTCTATATGCATAAATCACATAAGGAGTTTCCAAATGGCTTTCATCTTGGGAGTCCTTAAGAGTTCAGAGCTATGGATCAATCCAGAGTGGATACCTTTCAGCAGTAATTCCACATCTGAAGTTCTTTAACGATGTGGCTCCTTTAAATAAGATTCTAAAAGCCCAAGCCAGCTGAAATGGTAGCACACAATCAAGTTAATTACTTTAATTACTATAAAATTATCAGGCAGTTTATTTGTAATTTTAATCTCCTAATCCGCAAAGTACCGTTTTCCCTTTAGCGCTCCTAAAGAAAGTAAAATAGCTTTTGGTTTCCTTGCCAGCTTTTCAAGGATCTTTGAAAACTGAGAAGAAACCTCCCACAAATAGCCTGGCTGTGATTACGAGGTTTCTTTTTTCATTATTTAAAATATCATCCTTTATATGAATGCAAAGCATTTAAAAGCAGTAATAGGATCTATCCCAGCAAACCAGGCATTTGAGTTTGAGATTTCTTGGGTTACTTGGCCTGTACAAAGGTAATGCACAGAATAAACCTTCCTTAAAGTGCTGAGGAAATTGGAGATTATGGCAAGGGAAAACCAGTAGCCAAAGAACGAGCCCAGGGCTACTCTCTGTTATGTTTCCAGCTGCCTTATTTGAAGTGTTATGGCTGGAAAACTGCACTCGAAGTTTTGCACTGAAGGACCCCAAAGTGCTTCTCCATGGTATGAAAAAAGGTTCCTGACCTCCAGGGCTGCAGCCATTCTGCACTTCAACTCATCCTCTGGGATGATCCAAGATTCTCCAGCGTAGCAAAGCTGTTTGTAGAGAAACATCCCACTGCAACCTCCTGAACTCCCAGCCTGGAGAGTCCCTCAGGCTGCCCTGAGATGAGAGCTGGTCATGACTTTTCCACTCACCAGCCCTTGGAGCTGAGTTCAGGGCCCCTTGTGTTTCTGATCTGTGTAAACCCTGACACACTGTCAGTTCTTGCTGTTTGATCTCCTGGAAGGTGAACTGGAGAGGCTGGGCAGAATGTGTGGGATTTTCACTGAAGTCTATTGGACCTACGGGGTCCAAGCAGGGCTTAGCTGTTTAATCCATTTCTTACAGACTTAAAAATGCACCTACATTGGATGGTTGAGCATCTTACAGCTTTTATTCTTATCATACCCCATGACTGGTACGCCTTTTCATTCTGAGTTGATGAAGAGAGGGAAAGAAAAAGTTAAGTGATGTGTCCAAGGTCATACAGGGAAGCAGCAGTGAAGGGATTTGAGCCTCAGACATAATTTACGTTCTTGGCTGTGGCACCATCTCTCTCTGATGTCTGAAACAGGCTCACAGCTCTTCCATTGTGGAGAAAGCAGGTATTTTCCTATTTGCTACCTCTTCCTACTGGGAAGGGAATTATTTTTAAGCACAAAACAGCTGGCTGTTCCTATTAAGCTACCGTAGGAATAATCTGCATGGAAAAAAAACTCAGATGTCTTCCCAAATAGGAAGCAATTTAGATTTCAGATTAATGGCTGTGACAATGGAAATATATGAAATGTTTTCCTGATATGGAGCCCAAACCATGGGTTGTTCTTATCGATGGTGGACACAGGTGTGAGATCTGACTTGTGCTGCACACAGGGAACAAACACTAAAGAAAGGCACAAATATCCTTGTTATGCAGAGCTCCCAGCCTGTGGTGTGCATTTAGTGTGTGAGTCAGCTGGTGCTGGTGAATGATCACAGCTCTTGCTCTTGCAAGTCTTCCTCTCTTGCAGGCACTCTGCCCTGATCCTGCCCAGGGAAATGAATCGCTTTCCCAGAAATAAGAGCAGAAGTGAGAAGTAGGGAGGATCGGGGCACTCACTGAGTTGTTCTCTCTGGGACCTATAAGTCTTCAATCCTGGCTGTGAAAGGAGCTTCGCAAAAAGAAAATTAAGGCTTGGGGTGGACAGCTGGGATGGAGGGAGCCAGCACAAGGAGCAAGCCCGGGTCTGGAGCAGTGATGGTACTCTGGGCTGTCACCTGCAGTTTACAAAGGAACTGAAGCTGAAGTTTCCCCTGCTGTCACTGCCCTGTGGGTGGGATGGTGCCAGCCTTCCTGGGGACAGCAGGACTGCCATCCAGGGCTTTCTTCACAGGCACCTGCTCAAACAGAGAATTTCTCTTTTGTGCAAGCCTTAAGCTGTACATGGTCAGCAGCATGTACCTGAGCACCTCAGATTGCACACAGCAGATGGGGACCGGTGTGCCTGCAGTGCCAGGGAGCCTGGGAGGGACATGAGGGGAGAGGCTTGGTCAGATTTTGTGCCTGGATTTTGTGGCAGAAGGGCTGCTGAGATCTGTGCATGCAGTGTTTCTTACTTTGCATTGCATGAAGGCCCTCAGCATTCCCCACGTGTTCCGCTCTCTGATAAGGTTAACAGGATAAAGAAAATGTTACCAAATGCATTTTCACAGATGACTGCAATTTGCACTCAGCTGTTAGGCTGTTGGCTTTTCTGTCTTAGAAATTGCAGAATGGGAAAGCCTGGCCTGTGTTATCGAGAGGGGTGAGATGAAAGTGAGGAGCTGCAAAGTGAAGCTCCACAAATTTTTCTTGTACTTGGTGAAACTACAAATAATCAGATTAAGCCATAACTGTATAAATGGGGCTTGAGTGTGTTTGCTCTGCTGACTTGGTCATGCATTCAGGACGTTCAGACTGGTGCAACTACAGCCCAGGAGGTATTAGTCACGCTGGGAGGACTTCAGTGAATATAAGAGGGCTTCATCTGGGCAGTTACCAAGGCAACTCTTGCTAATATTTCATTACAATGCTTTTGCCTTCTGCAAGTCCCACGGATTAGGACTGGGAATCTCAGAAAGAAGAGCTGATTGTCAATATTGTGCTTGGATTGAATGTATCCCAGAGAAAAAAAAAAAAAAGGTAAAGCATTTCCCATAGGCAGAGGCCACAATGCGCAGCTGGAGCTAAACTCCGTCTGTCATCCAGCACTGCCTTGTGCCCTGAGGAGAGTCTTGGGCAGCAACTAATCTCCCTCTTTGCAGCTCTGAAATAAATGGAAAATGCAGGTATGAACTCATCCTCATCCGTGTTGAGATGCAGAGCAGCAGAGCCGTGCCAGGTTCCATTCAGAGCAGCTGCAGCACAACCTGCACCACTCCAGGCTGGTGCCCTCAAACTGGGAGACAGTGCCACCCTCACAGCTCAGGGCTGTGGCTGTGACCAGCGTGTTTGCTGGCTCTGTGCACCTTCCTCTAACTGTGTTCCTTGTCACTGACACAAGAGCTGTCACTGATTCCCTTGGGGAGCCACAGCCACTGTGTGTTGGACTGGGCATCCTCTTCCTCTGGGAAAACACACGTGAAAATAAAAGGGCATCTGCTGGTGTGGGATATTGCTTGAGATGCTCCTGCCACCGGGCCAGCTTGGCATTTGTAATGCTGCTGGAGTCTGTTGCTTGTTCCTAATTACACTTTTCATTAGCTGTGTATTATTTCTCATTCATGAAACAGGACTTAATAGGAAAATGGAAATACAACTATCCTGTCTGACAGAGATTAGAAGTGCTACTGGGTTTTCATCTGCTACCAGTAATTTCCACCTAGGTTTTGGAAAAACTGGATATGATGTGATGTTGGTGGAAGCCAGCAAGGGTATGTCATGACCCCATGCCTGAAGAGTATTTATGTGCACATAGCCACAGGGCACAGAAACAACCCCGGGTGAAGTAATCTGTGGGAGGATGAACTTCCCGGCATTCAAAGAAGTTACAATGACATAGTAGGAAAAGTGCTATTCTCTGAGTCAGGCTTGAGTCAGTTTCCCATTCGCAGGGCTGGATGTGTCCCACCTTGCAGACAAGGAGCAAAAGCATGTTCTGTCTGAGTGTCTCCAGCTTGCCCCCACTGCTCTGTCACACTCGAGCGGGTGTGTTAACCCCAGCATTGCACTGGTTTTCACCCCGAGCACATTCACTCATCCCCCTGCCTCCTCGGTGGATTCAACTTGACGCAGCACTCTTGGTTCTCCTGCAGCGCTAAACAGCGACCAAGGCTCACCCCAGGAGTAGCTGCACTTTTCTGGTGGGTGAACTGATCTCTGTTGACATGTCAGCTCGTTAAATCTGCAGGGCCCTTCTGGCTGAAGGCAGGGCTGTGTGGCACATTTAAAGCATGATTTCGTTATTAACATAAAAGCAGCTGTGTTCCTGTTTGAGCTGTGCAAAGAAAAACACGTAGCTAATGATGACCGAGCCTGAAGCGTGCCTAGGAGACAGCACTTATGTGTGTTTTCCATGTGCCCCAGAATAATACAAAGTTTAGGCTTTAAAAGAAAGTATTTGGGTCCTTGCCAGGTAGGCAGACAGTATGAATGAAACACCTGTTCTGGCTTTGGGAGGGTTTTGGAACCGTTTGATTACAGGGAAGGTACAGGCTGACCTTAAAGTGAATTGAATTCTCTGGTGTAGAGTAACATGTCCTGCTACATTATGAATCTTCTTGATCTCTTCGTGAAAATGTCCACAGCAGACAAAACACAGATGTCTGCTCCTTTTGGTTTTAACTAAAAGGTGCTGCTTGGGCATGGAAAACTGACCAGCTCTGTCTCAAAACAGTCTTTTTCAATTTTGAATAAATGTTGAAGGACGAACACTATAAAGGAAACAAAGATAAAACACATTAAAGTAATTCTACCGAGAGAGGAAAAATAACTGTTCATTCCAGATGTGTCCCAATCTGGTTCTTGCCAACGCTCCTTGGTACTTGGCAGTTTTAGGGGGTTGCATTTTCACATGGCGTAATTCAATTCCAAAAAAGATATAAAGAATCATGTCTTCCCTAGAGTTGCCTCCTATTGAATCATCTTATCAGTCTCGTCTGGTTTGTCCAGTCTTAACTACATCTGTTAATATGGCAAAACCAGCACTGGGAATACCTTCACAAAAGCAGATTGCAGCAGATGGTAGTGTGATGAGTTTGATCATCCCCTCTGGCCTTTGGCTTTATATGTTCATAAGAACCAGTCTGAGAAACCAAGGCAGATCCCGGTCAAATTCCTCATGCCTTCAACAAAACCCTCCAGTCCTTTCCCACTGTAGATTCAAGCTGTGCCCTAGCTCCCCCGATGCAGAAGGGTTTAAAAAGCTGTAATTGAGCTGTCAGTTCGAGGAACAAACAGGGGAAATGTACTTTGGGTCTCTGTTTGGGGGCTGTTTGCAGAACTGTCTGTATGTGCATGTGTGGGGGTCTGTGTGAGCAGGAGGGGAACTCCTTTCCGAGCCTCTGTGAACTCAGCAAACCCAGTGCAAACCTCACATGGAACCTGCTTATGCCTTTTGTGCGTTTGTTTTACAGCCTTCTCAGGTAGAGCCTGTGGTGACTGTAAAATTATAAAGCTGGACATGTGCTTGAAGGATATGGATTGCACTTCTGGCTTGCGTTAGTCCAACTCCAGCTCACGTGGAATTAGTTCTTAGCTCCTGGTAGCTGTTCCTGACACACTTGTGTCAAGACACAACACGCTTACAAATGCTGAGCTTGGCGTGAAGCTCTTGGGTCAGCACAGAGCACAGCTCAGGAAACACGTTCCTTCACACAGCCTGCAGCAGGGTAGCAGGAAAGTGATTAAATCTTCCCCAAGATAACACGTTCCTGACCCTACACCACACAAGAACCATATGCTCGCTTATTTCTCTTGGCTCAGGCCCTGCTCTCAGTGACGGCTCTGACTGTGGTGGTGCCTTGGTAGGAAATACTGCAAGTGAAGGAAAAGGGTCTTTCTCCATTGGCCATACGTTGCTTTTCCTGGAGCAAGGAGAACTCCTTTCATTTCTCTGTGTAATAGACAAGATAAAACCAGAGAATTTATTCACAGCAAGTAGAATGTGTCTGTGTCACCGCTGAATTACTTTGCAGGCCTCACTTCTGGCTGTGGGATGTTTCCCTGTGCTCCTGCTGTAGGTTAAAAGGGTCTGTGCAGACAGGAAAATTCTCACTTTTAACTTGCAGAATCTTTGTTCAGATTTAGGAACTGGGTTCCCTTATCGAGGTAAGTTGTTTGGAGCCCATACGTTGAATTTGTTCTCAGATCTTTTTTAAGCTCTTCCTGTCCCTCCACGTCCCCAAACCCCTTCTGCCACTCTACAGCTTGCTTGAAGAAAGAGCTTGAGGTTTCTGGTGGCAGCTTTGGGCAAGCTCCTCATGGTCCTGCAGTTTTTAGGGAGGCAAAAGTAAAACCTTCAGCAGAACTCGGATGCCTTTAGCGGATGCAGATGGATAACAGCATGGCTGAGGTCATGTTACTACATGTAGACTCTGAGAAGATTGGAGTAGGAATGCTACAGGCTGGATTCTTTTTTTTGCAGTTCTTTCTGCATTCACTGGTAGTGGATTGGATTTAAAATCAAAAGTCTCTTCTGCTTCAACACTTCTTATTTGAGAGCATGTCACTGTGACCAGCTTTGTGAAGCCAAGCCAAGAAGCACCACTGCAAGGCTCAAGAAACATTCAAAGAAGGACCAGAGCAATAAAGGAATGGCACATGTCCAGGGATGTTGAAATTTATGCTTAGAAAAACCTCTTAAATGGAAGAAAGGCTCCACTACTAAAGCTGAGTTGTAGCTGTTGTAAATCAAGCAACATCTTTTCTGGGAGCAGAGCATTCCTTGCCCACCCATGGGGGTTTGCACTGGAAATGTTTGCTGCTGGTGACTCTCAGATGAGATGTTAGACCAGATGGGACTCGTGTCCAGTCCAAATTAGCAAATACGACTTTTTTTCCTGAGTGTGGCTGAAAAGAGACGGCATCAGGGAAGGAGTTCAAGTTGTTAACCTCAACTTTTTGGTTAACCTCTAAATTGGATGTTTAGCAATGTTAGAAACCCTCTGTCCTTTTCTTCTTGTGCTGGAAAAAGACCCTCAGAATGCTCTGTCTTTAAACCACTTCCATTGCTTCTTGGAAAACTTCAGATCCCCTCAGTTACAGGTGGCCTAAGTATGATTTCAGTCTTCAAACTGTCTTTGAAAGAAGCTCTGCAGTCGACTGGAGGCTGCTTCAGACTGCAGAAGGGTCATTTTTTCTGCGTGGTGCTCCTGAGTCTGTGCCACAAAACCCACGTGCTAACTGTGATTTCACTTTCCTTAATTGCATTTTGGAAGGGAGATTAATTATATTACCACTAGAGGGATTACAGATATTAGACTGGCCCAAGTGTTTTGCCCTGAAACTCTTGTGGGGGTGGGAGAAAGTTGTTTTCCTAATCTGTGCCCTGCTTTCCTTGTTAACTCTTTTTATGTATTTACAGGTGCCGTGGGGTGTAAGTAGCTAATTAAATACGGCATTTTGATAAAGTTTAAGGTAGTTTTAATTCCTGTCCTGTGGAGTATTGGTCTCCCACATTAACATGTTAGTTAACGATTACTGCAGAGCACAAGTATTTTCAAAGGTGGCTGTTCCCAGAGGAAACTACCCATTTTCAAGCACGGTTTAAAGGGCAAAGACTGCCTGTTCTCTTGATAAGAATTTGTTTTTAAAGGTTCTATTTAGCTTTTAAAGGATACATTCATCCGCGGAGTGATAAGATCTTGCATTAAGTGGGCAAACCAGGGGGAAAGATCTCCAAAGAGACGGGCAAGCAGGAAGGGGTTAAAAGACGTCTGAAAGCGCTTTAGGAAGTCTTTCTAACTGAATGGGCTTGGCGGCCGTGCTTCAGTGCTTCCCCACCATGTGGAACCAGGCACCTCTCACCGCCCCGCGTTCGCAAGTCCTGATGTCATGATAATGTGATCCCCGGGAAACAGCTGGCTCGGGATGGCTGCTGGCTCCCGACGGCGTGGGCACTCCTGCACTCCTCCACCTCCCGGTGCTGGGAGCACCAGCATTCCCCAGCAGCACCTGGCCGGAGGGCTGCGAGTGTCCCACTGCCTGCAGAACCCTGCGGAAACCTTACAATGAATCGTTATATACACTTATGTACGTTTACAGTGCTCCAGATGTAGCGAGAGGGATCTTTCAAAAGCCCCTGAAGGTGCTGAAATCAGTGTAATTGCAGAGCCTGGCTGGTACACGCCATATGGAAATTCAGTTCGTGGAGCTGTATATTTGAGCCACACACATCTCAATGCTTTTTTGGGTTTGGTACTTGTTGTTGTTGTTGTTGTTGTTGTTGTTTTCTTTTCAAAGCTTTTCATACTTAAGATAGTAACTTTTCCAAGAGGACTGGTACCTCCTAGGCTGTCCACAGAAAATAAGAAACAAAGAGGATGATGTGATGCAAAGAGCAAATGCCCAGCAGCAGCCCATGGAGACCTGGACACGCTTAAGAGCTTGTTTTTCTTCCTGTTGGGGTTCAAACACCGCAGCAATCCAACTCTTTGGAGTCCAAACCTGGTCTCTTGGTATGTCCCAGTTTAAAGAAGCAGTCTTGTCCAGTTCGGGCACAACATTTTGTGCGCATTATTTAATTCTTGGATTTAAAAAGAGTCCGTGATTGCCAGAAAAACCCAAGCAGTGGTCTGATGAGTTAATTTATGCGTTGTTATATATTTATGTTCAGGTTTTTATCTGTAAAGGGTCTTCCCCCCGGCAGCATATAAAAGACCTGACAGTGCGTGTGTCCTTGCAAGTGACACCACGGAGGGATTGTCCATGGGCAGCGGAGGGATGGGAGAAAGTTGGGTTATCCCTGAGCTGCTTCCTTCCCCCTTAGGTGAGAAGGTAAAGTCATTTCCCCGAATCCATCCTTTCCGGGGAAAGTGGAAGTAAAATTTTCACTGCCCATATTAAATGAGAACCCACAGCACACCTCGAGGAGATCGACCCGGGTTTGGTGGAGCCTTCCCCCATTTCGTTAATTAGTAATAGAGTTTTTCCTGTAGANGCCGCTGCTGCTGCTGGCGCTGCCCGCCGCCGCCGCCCGGCCGCCCGCCTCCTTCCCCAGCGATGTGAACGGGCACAGCCTCCACCCGCCCTACTTCAACCTGGCCGAGGGCACCCGCATCTCCGCCACCGCCACCTGCGGCGAGGAGGCGGCGGGCGCCGGCAGCCGCCGCGCCGTGGAGGATCTGTACTGCAAGCTGGTGGGGGGCCCGGTGGCCGGGGGGGACCCCAACCAGACCATCCAGGTACGGCGGCGACGGACCCTCGGCGGCTGGCGGAACCTGGCCGGGGGTGCGCTGGGCTCCGAGCCCCCCTTTGTGCGCCCCCGGTGCTCGGTGTGGCCGCGGAGGGCAGGGCCCCGCTCCGCTCCGCGCGTGTTTTCCCACGCATCCCCGGCTGCCGCGGGTGGGTCAGTGCTGGGGGGTCAGGGAGCGGTGGTCCCAGGGCATCCCCCTGCCCGGGCCCGCCCGCAGCCCCCCGGAGCAGCGGGGCCGGGGCCGCACGTGCTCGGTCGCTCTCCCAGCCTTGCCGGGAGTCGCTCGCACGAAACGCGGCTCGCTGGGCTCCCGGGGCGTTATTTTTTAAAGTTGTGGGTTCTTTGTATTTATAAAATCCCGGGCAGAGCAGCACCCAAATTCCCTTTGGTAGTCAGGGAATCGTTATGATAATGCGATAGTGTTTACGCCGATGTGTCTCGAACGTGATAAATATTTACCTTGATGTGTTTTAACTCCGCCGTTCCCCGTGTGTTCGGCGGGGCATTGGGATGAGCAGAGGGGAAAGTTACGAGAGTGGATTTTACAAGCCAACGTCAGGTGACTTGTCTCAGGGGTCCCATTTTAGGCTGCCCAGAGGGAGCTTGCAGCCCGGAATGTAGACGGTAAAAGCTGCAGTGCAGCGTAACAGCTATGGCTCCCTTGAAGGGAGGAAAGAACAGTTGTAAACGGGCTTGTAAAACACCAAGTTTAGTTGCGGGAGCTCCAGACCCAATGTTCCCCCTGAGGGCCGCCCAAGCCGGGAAGAGCAGCTCTGATTTGAAATGCTCTTGCAGCCTGAAGCCAGCCACGGAGCCACCAGCTGCTGCTCAGTGTTTTCTGCGTGCTGCTTGTCAGGGTCGTGGTGCCGCTCACCTGTTGCAGTGGAGCAGTGCTGTTGTCCCTGTTGTATGTAACAGTAACAAAGAGGAAAGGAAAACTGTCGCTTTCTCGGACCGAGCCTTTCTCGGCCTTTTGGTGGGGGTGGCTTTGTTACAAGATCATCTCTGAAGCATTTTTCTCATTCTGGCCACATTCTCCTGAGTTAGTGCAGCATTAGGAATTTTCCGGCTATTGTGTGGTTATGACATGGAATTCTGCTGTCTGTGTAGTATAAATGGTTGAAGATGTCACTGGATGGCAGAAACCTGACGTATCCTCCTCTGAGATTTGCCACCTTTTAAAGTGATGTTTCACTTCACTGCACTGTACAATAGCGTGACTCAAAGAAGCTTTGCCTTAAGTCCCAGTAGCAGGAGGCTTACAGGGACCTCGATGTAGTAATTGTGCCTCCAGTGAGGCAAAGGAGTATGGAAAGGTGAAGAAGGAACTGCTGCTCTGTGCACTTGCAGACAAATATGTGGATGATGTGCCAAGCAAAACTGGGAGGATAAGGCTGCTTGGAAAAGCTGGCAAGTGTGGGTGTGCATTTATCACTCCACATGTGTCCATCTGTGCTCTGGCCACCCTGCTAGCTCAGCATGACATGCAGCACTCAGGATGACTGAAAGAAACCCTTCAGGCTGTACCAGCTCTGGGGGCAGCCCCAGCATCCCCCCGCTGCCAAACACAGCTCCTGAGCTGTGGAATTCTGCAGCGACCCCCTCCTGTCCGCTGTGCTGCTGTGGCACAGGGGGGCTTTGATCTGAGCACCACTTCCCAGGCCAGCGGGCTTCACTCAGTCTGAAAGCTTTAGAAAAATCCTTTTGTAGTGGCTCCTTTCCATGACCACAGGCAGCACCTAAAAGGGAGGGGAGGAAACAGGAGGCATCGGAGCAGAGGTCAGAGTTCCCAATTCATCCCCTTTAGGCATCTTGGCACCACCCGGTGACTAAAGCAAGGAGGGAGGTGGGAGGGAAGTGTTCAATTTGAGCGGACTGAAACAACAATAATGAACTCCACAGGCATGTCCTCACTGCCTGCGTGTCCCACCAGCCCAGAGTCCCTTCCCTTCTCTATTCACCTGGTCAGCACTGCTCATGTGTGATGTGGCTGTGGCATCAGGAGTTTTCATCAGGAATACTGGAAAAATGCCACTTGAGACCCTCCAAGAGAAATCCACATGCTGTGGTGGTGAAGGGACATTTGCTTGATTAAAGACCTAGGATAAACATGAATACAATCATCTAATAAATTAGTTCAGTCAGTTCTCTGTTTTCTGATGGTTTAATTTGACATTGTAGAAGACTTCAGAAAAGGGAGTTCACTGACTTTTAAACATGATGGTCGTAAGATGTCAATAATCATTAAGTTTTCTGAAGTAATGCTGCCCTAAAGACACTTGCAGTGGTTTTGGCACAGCTTGTGGGAAGGCTGTAAACCTTTTCAAGGAGTTTCCTTTGCTTTATTCAGGGCTTTTTGGCAGAAGACTGCATTTCCAACTGTGGGGGGCTTTTCAGTCTGGAAGGATGTGAGGCACAGCAGTGCTGAGGTGTGCTGAAAGGGGCTTGCCATGGAGGTTTGCTTCTCTTGTCAAACTCCCTCCTCAGCGTGGGCAGCCCTGCCTTAATGATAATGTCTTGAGGATGAGGCAGAAGAGAGATCATAGGTTTCTTTTTTTTTTGATTAAGCTTTAATGGAGATGCTTGTAACTATCTGTCTTCCAGGATAGTTAACTCTGCAAAGGCACAGCCATGTGCTCGTGTTCCACCCGTGTGCCTGGGGGCTGTTCCAAAACCGGCAGGGATGGTGCTCTGCTCCTGGGGTGGGGCAGGGCTGTAGATGATTATTTCAGATTAGGAGTGTAACAGAGAGGCGGGTTACTGGCATTAATTGAAGCAATTATGGACCTCAGAATTCAAGAACATACATGACTGATTTCAAGTCAGTGCTGCTTGTGCCTTCCTCTGGAGCCTGTCTTCACCCCAGCCCTGTGTTCAGAGCCCTGCTTTGCACGCTGCATTGCAGCCCTGAGCTGTCCTTGCCCGAGCAGTGTGGGCACTGACCAGAGCTCTGGCCCTCTCACTCTTCCAGGTGTTGATAACAGATGAAATCTGAAGCTGTTTCATCCCTGGCTGGCTCTGAATGAAGTGGCATTCTCTTTTGACCTGCTGCGGTGTCGCTGACCGTTTGTCCTGGTGCCTCTTTGTCCCATGCCCTGTCTCTGGTGTGTGGCCCTGTGTGGCACAGGGAGTCTGGCTCAGCCCGGGGCTCTCAGTGCTCCAGGTGACACTTGGTGCTGTACCTCTCTGTACATGTCTCTTCTGTGTTTACATCTATGACAGTGTTGGATTTCAGTGGTTTAACTGTGGCTGAAAACACAGCTTTGGAACTAATTGTTGCCCACAGAAAAGACACCTGGTGAAACAGCACCTACTTAACTCTGTGTGAGTAGCTGATCTGCAGGGACAGCCCTGGGAGCAGCTTGCAAGCAGGCACTTTGTCTGAAACAGTACTTTTTGCACCCTGTTTCCTGCCCTTTTTACCTCATCCCCAGCAGCCCCATGCTCCCTGTGGCTTTCTGATAAATCAGGTGAGGGGAGCTGGTGTTGGGTCATGGCAGGGCCAGATAAACTGGGACAAAGCCACCTGTGTCCCCTGAGAGTGGTGCCAGCAGGGTGCCCGGCTTGTCTTTATGCTCAGGGGAAACTTCAAAGTTCCCACTGACCTGAGCAGGATCAGGCCTTGCAGGTCTCTGGAAGCTGCCCTTCATTCAGACCTCCTCCTTATCTCTTCCTCTTTGCAGTTTGCTCTGATAGTGGCAGTTTTATGTTCTCCGAGCTGCCCTGCATTGCTGAAGTTCTTTCTTTGGCCATACCTTTGTAGTGTCCACACCTCTCCTGCTCTGGCAACCTGCAGTCTCTGCTAAGCCTGCAGCTCACAATTGCTTTTTAATTAAAATCCGCTTGCTGATGTCAGAGCTTCCCTGTAGAGAGCCTGACACAATGTGCAGGACCCTGAGTTGCTCTGAAATACAAATAGCTGGAAATGATTCTGGTCAGGTTTAGGTCTGGCTCTAATGAAACAACTAATGAGGGACTGGTGCATCAGAGAGGCTAATCACACTGGAACAGCAAACCTGGTTCAGCTGTTGATGTGTTCCCAGCCCAGCAGGCTGCCCAGGGAGGGACAACAGCAGTATTATAAACGTGGAGCAGCTGATCCTAATTTTTACTCCCCTCTCACTCAGCTTGAGTTGACTGTCTCCCATCCATGCGAACTGTGGGTTCAAAATGGTTTTTACATCTGTGGCAAGAATTTAAAGTATGAAAACACTTTATTTTTTTGTTATTTATCCCCGTCTTGTAATCTTGCCTCACTTCCCCCCCAGCCTCAGTGTTGTGTGTTGTGCAGCAGAAATTTCCACACAACCTGTTGCACCGGTTCCCATTGAAGGTTTGAGCTGAAGAGTTGGGTCAGTTTTATCTGGTCTGCTCTCCCTCCTGACTCAAAGCATGTCCAAACCAGCCTTGTGACCTCTCTGTACACTGAGTGCTCCCTGCACGAATGTCAGGGTTACCTGGATGGCTTCAGCTCCCCTTTTCTTTGGCCTTGTGCTTGCCCATCTCTGTTTTCACATCTCTAGAGGAATTAATTTAAAAGCGTTCTTGTTCAGGATAATTTGTATTGCATAATTGCCTGCAGGTAACAACGCATGTGGCAGTGGGGAATAATGCTGTGAAATTTGTTTCCTTTGCACTGAGATTCCTCCAGAGTTTGGAGCATCTGGGCAATCACATGCTCTGCTTTGGCTCTCTCTTGCCTCAGCTCCTGTAGGGGCAGGAAGGGGATTGCCTGTCTTGAGATCTTGTACCTGGTGTAATATTAACGCTGGCTGCAGCTGGGACAGGCAAGGGCAGCATTCCTGCCTGGGATAACTGAGCCTTTAAAAGGAAAACTGCCTGTAACGCAGCTCCCTTCCAGGCTGTTTGTAGCAGCGATTCAAGTGACACAACAGCGGCTCCACAAAACAATTTGCCAGTTTTCAGGGCGCTTTGCAGGTTTCTTTGAGCGTGGGTCAGATTCATTTGTCCATTAATGAGAGAGAAAGAATTACCCCTAACAGCTCAGGTCTTTGTCTGGTCCTGCTCGGGAGGTGCTGTTAAAGTTGCAGGGTTGTTTTCTCTGGCAGCGTGTCCATGGAGCTGACAAAACCACCCGGGCCACAAAAGCAAGGCAGAGAAGTGATGGCAGTCCCTGGCCAGCTGACAGCTGGGGCTGTCCCTTTCTGGCCTTGCATTGCAGCATCATCAGCAAAAGGAACTTGGCTGCGAGACTAAGCTTGAAAATGTAGCTGAAAGAGCTATATTGTGGAATGAATAGGTGGACAAGAAACAGACTGCAGGGAGTGGGGCAGGGGAGCTGCCAGTCTGAGTCCACAGCAGTGGCTGAATGGTTCGGGTCGGGATCTCTGGGCTCGGCAGGGGTGGGTGTGAGTGGCAGCCTCAGCAGAAGAGCTGCTGGCCGTGGAGTTTGAGCCACTGCTCTCCATTGCAGTGCAGCTGCTCCCTCAGATACTCCTTCCTCTGCTTCTGGTGACCAGTCCTTTGAGCCTGGGATCCTTTGTCGATGTTCGCTGCATATCTGAAATTCAGAAAGGATGCTGCTTAGAGCAGCCCAAATTCTACACTGGGTGCTTGTGGGGGTTTTGAGCCTTTCTATGTACCTTTTTGCATCCACACTTCAAATTGGTGCAAACAAAACTTTCTGTATCTTGATTTGCATTAGCGGGCTTACACCCTGTATTTTCTGGATTGCTGTGATACCTGTCTGCTTTGTACCACGTTTTTGTGGCCGGAGTTAAATGTTGTTTTTGTGCTTTCCACCAGGGCCAGTACTGCGACATCTGCTCCTCTGCAAACAGCAACAAGGCCCACCCCATCACAAATGCCATTGACGGGACAGAGCGCTGGTGGCAGAGCCCCCCTCTCTCCCGGGGCCTGGAGTTCAACCAGGTCAACGTCACCCTGGACCTCGGACAGGTAACACAAATCCTTTCTTCATTATGTTGTAGACTGCGCTGGTGAGAAACTGCTGCTCTGCTTCTGAAATCCTTTAGTGGACCTTGCTGGAAGTGTGGAACAAAACCCACTCATTTAATGACAGGGCAGGAGGCCCTGGTTAAAATAGGGAAGGGAAAACCTCTTGCCTGTTTGTAATATTAAGTACGTTGTGCTCCTTGTTGTTACTATTTAAATTTTCCCTAAAAGTTGAGTCACTTGTGGAAACTCATCACGTTATTTAGGTGCCATTCCCCTTGGAGGGTACCTGCCTCTCAAAGGGGGACACTTAGCAAGGCCTCACCCCAAAATGGGAAAATACAGCTCTGAGAAATTCAAGGTTGCGCTCTAAAACTTTTAAAACTCTTTAAAAAACAGCAAGTCCGTGCTGAAGGTCTCCCTTTAAAAGACAAAGGGTGACAATGGATGTTTGGTCTCTAATGCTGGCAAGTTAAAGGGAATTACCATTGTGCTAGCAGGCCTGCCAGCCCCTTCCTGCCACCTGGTCTGCTGTTCCTGTTCATCTGAAAAATGTCCCTCTGGAAGTGGAGTGTTCTCTCAGACTTTGCTCAGCTTAGAGGGAAGCAGCAGCGAAGATGTCCTGGCAGGAAGGCATTGTAAGCCTGAAGAGCTGTGGGATGTGGCTCTGCTCTGTGGTAGGGAACTGCTGCTCCAGCTGTAGGATGGGGGAACTCCTCAATCCTTGGGACAGGAGATGTGTGAGGTCTCTGGCAGCCTTAGCCCTTGTCATTCAGGGTTTGGGACATTTCCTCTGTTAGCCTTCAACACTTTAGCAGTATCTACTGCAGTGCCCCCATGAACAGGTAGGGATGGGCTCTCACCCCCCAAGAGATGCTTCCCCAAGCTCTGCTACGAGCCCTGCAGCCCCAGAGGCCAAGTTTGGGACCTCCTTGGCTGGGAGGTCTGTGGGATGGGGCAGTTCTGGAGCTGTGGACAGTTCACGTCTCCCCCAGGAAACCTGTTTGCTGTGATTGCTCAGCAGCCTTTTGGGGGCTGAGTCACTGCCCCTTTGGGAGTTTGCTTTGTTTGCAGGGATTCTGGGATTTTTCGGACACCAGAACTTTACAGTGACTTCACAGGTGGCTCTTTCACTCTCTCTGCTGGAGTAAAGGCTCAGTTGTCACTGCGGTTTGCAAGGTGCCTAACTCCAGATTTACATCCATAGGTAGCCAGGCTGTATTGATGATGATATCGTTCTGTTAGATGCCTCAAACACACACTTCAGTCCCCAGGATTCATTCTGATCTGCTCCCTGCCTTGCTGTAGCACTCGTTTGGAGTCTGCCAGACACCCTTCATAAATGTGTTGTCTCCATGCGTGCCAGCTGTCTAAAGCTGTGCTGTACCAGCAGCAGTGAAATATCTGCTACTGCCCGGGGTACAGGAGCTGTGTGGGCAGAGCCTCCCAGGGCTGCACATGGGGAGCTGAGCCCTCTCCAGCGTAGGTGGCATCTGCTGTGTCTCTTAGAAACATCCCAGCTGGCAGGGATGTGCTGGTGGGTGGATGGCTTTGCTCTCGCTCCCCCTGTGACCAAGGGCCAGCCTGCAGTCTGGCTTTTCCATCACTCGCCGCTTCTCTGGAGAGGGATTTTCAAAGATCAGCTTTCCTCGGGAGCTTCTCCTCCTCTTTGTCATTCTCTGTGGCAACTTTCTGGCTCTAGGCCAGAGCTAACCCAGCTGCACTGTGTGCCTGCAAGCTGCTGAGTTTGGCTCACCTGGGGACTTGCAGCCTTCAGGGCTGCTGTGCTGGGAGCCAGGGCCTGGAATAATTTGGGAGGACTGTGGTGCTGTTAAAACTGAGCTGGTCTACGTTGTCCCTCTCTCTCCTGAGTCTGTTTGCCCTCGGTACCCGGGGAGATGGGATTGCACCATCATTTCTGCAGGATTGGTACCAGAATTTGCATGTGTGCTGCTGGTGGCACATGCTTCACCTGGTGTGGATTTTCTCTGGGCTCACAGACCCTCTGTTTCCCTCTCACCTTTGCAATACCTCATGAACCCAGCTGGTCCCAAGGGCAGCACAAGCCTAAAGCTTCAGCTGGTTTTAGTGGCTTCCCCTTTATACATGGCCTTATTGCATGTAATTGCTATAATAACCTGTTTATGCTCCTGGTGAGGGTCAGTTCTTTGCTTTTAACTCCTTTGTTTTGGTAGGTCGGGCAATAGAAACAGATTAAATGTTAGAGAATTGCTAATTTCCTCCTTTGAAGTTGACTCTGGTTGAAAAGATAGAAGAGAGAGGAATTCTTGGGACCCAGTGTGGTCAGCAGGGCGAGTGCAGGATCAGGCCAGTGTACCTGGCAGCCAGGCTTCCCAAATTCCTTGGATACCAGTGGAAACAGCACAGGTAGCAACACCCTCATAGGCATGTCTGACCGCAGGGCTTTTTTTTTGGCTGGCAAACAAGGCCTCTCCTTGCTCTGTGTATCAATCTAGAGAGCTCTTGGACCAATTAAGGTTTAATTTAAGGGACTCACAGCCACGAAAAGCTTTTGTCCCTCTGGGGGCTCACGAGTGCCTGGAGTGCTGATGGCATTGGGGGCACAGCAGGGGCTGGCACAGGGGGTTGTGGTGTCAGCCCCTTCCTTTGCTGCTGCACTTCCCTGCTGGCTTCCTCCCTCCCCAGCCATAAGAGCTTAATTACCAGCTGGAATTGGGTTTCTCCAGCATTTGGCGAGGCTGTGGCAACTGGGAGAGGGTCAGTTAATTAAGCAGCCTGTTGGTCTTTGCTTTTTGCTGGCTGGGAGCTTGCTCTCCTCACAGGGGTGTTAAAATCCTGTGGGAAGGGAGAGAAGGAGGAATATTCACAGCCAGCAAATAAGTTCCAGAATGGCTTGGGCTGGCTACCCAGCTGGTGTGAGGGTATTAAACACTCTCCTCACGTCATAGTGCCAGCAGCAGCCTAATCTTAATGGCTTCATCAGCAAGGCGGATCAGGGCTCCCACCAAGGCTTGGGAAGGGGCTGTGTCCCATTATCTGCTGGGGGGTTGGATGGGAATTGCTCCTGCTGGTACCTTGTCTGTTCCTGCCTCCTTGGGGAGGAGTGATTTTTCTTGTCAGAATTGGTGGGGGAGAAAGGCTGCAAGAGGAGGAAAAGTCACTTGAAGGTTTCCATGTCAGAACCAGGCCTGAGTGCCAGAAATACGACAAACAGCTCCAGGGAGGAAAGTTCAATGGATTTTGGGAGATGCTGAGGAATATGGAGAGGGAATTTTTTTTTCTTGCTTTTAATCATGACCTTGTGCTTAGTGTATTTAGGATGAATGGCTGGGCCACTGCATGAATTTGGTGTAAAGTACATCATGGCACGATGATGAAGCAGGGCTCAGGTTTTGGAGAGTAAAAGAATTGAGGGTGCTGTGTGCTGGGAGGACACTGCTGTTGTTGGACAAGCTGGGCTTGTCAAAATCCCAAAAAGTGGCTGTCCTACCTGGCTTGGAGGGCAAAGGTCCATGTTGTGGTGGAGGTTCTTAAACCTCAGCTCCAATATCTTTCCTCTCCTGCCTGGAGCCTCCAGGCCAGCTGGAAATGGGAACGTGCCTGTGCTGCAGAGGGGCTGTGCAGAGCAGAGAGACAGGAGCCTGTGACTCACAGCCACCATGGGAATTTGTCCCCTGTGATCCTGCTGTGATTAAGTGCCACAGTGGGTGGAGGGGGAGGAAGGGGTGTGATGGAAGATTATTTTTTTTTTTTCCCCCCAAAAAAGGTCGTTTGAGTCAGAGCTGACAAGGTTTAAAGAAACATGAATGGCTGGCTCCCTGCCAGAGCCTGACATCTTCCTTGCATGGAGGTGAACCCAGGCCAGCCCTTCCTTGAGATGTTTATGGATAGTTGGTGCTTTATCATAAACTCTGGGGGAGGAATGCTTGCAGTCATGCAAGAGCAGGAGCTTCGTGCCAGTGCTTGCTTGAGGTTAATTACTGCAGTGAGAAGGTGGCTGGGAAGCAGCCCCCATCTCCTCCTGCCTTGTCTGCTGGCCCTGGTGACACTAAGAACAGCAGGATTTCAGAGTGAAGCTTTTCAGGGAGTTCTGATTTACACCCTGCAGATACTCAGTTGGGCAGTGCCTGGCAGAAACACCAACATCCATTCACTTCTGCTGAGGAGAGAAAAGAAGCTACCTCCTTTGGACACCTCCAGAACTCCTTAAAGTGCAGCTCTCTTTGGGGTTAAAAGGAGCAAAAGCTGCATTTATTGGTAATTCACGGAGATGGAAAGGAAATGAAAGGGATTGTGAGCCACGCTCCTGGGCCAGGGCGAAGGTGTGTTTTGTAGTCACTGTGGGATGTGTCTCAGCAAGGGAGTAGATTGATAACTTTCAGGGTGCTTTGAGAAGCACCTCTTTTTTCTACTAATTACAGTGGGATCTGCCACAGCTGCTGCTTTTTCTGGCCTCTGAACTGATTAACTTGTGCTTATCAGGCTCTTCCAGCTCCACAAGTAAAGGTGCTGAAACACAAAACACACAAGGTGCTTCAGCCCTTGGTCGCCAGGCTGCTGGTCTTTCAGTGTGAAACTTGGCTCAAGAGGAGGCGGGTGTTTTTCCTGTGGAGGATTTTCAGGGCATAAACCTCCTTCCTTTCCCTTTTGCACTGCAAACGTGGCCCCTCAGGACAAGCTTTGCACGACGGTTTGATGTGCAGGATGCCTACAAATGTGTGAGTGTAGCTAAATGCCTGACTTGCATGAACAGCTCAATCCTTGTTGTGTGAACTGTGTTCTTTATAATGAATATTAAATACTTACTCATCTTTGACAGATCTAGACTGGGTTAGGTCTGGCTTAATGTTAAAGGAACACCACTGATTCAGAGCATAGTGTCTTGTGTGTAACAACACTCTGAAATCTTCTTTCACCTCAGTTTTTCCCTCCCATTTATTTTCATTTAGTTGAAATAGTAATGGGAGCTGCTGGCAGGGGTCTTCAGGAGCCCTTTGTGAAAGGCAGCTGGGAGGAAATCCCTGCAAACTGATGGGCTGAGGCTCACGTCCCTGTTCCCAGCAAAAGCCTTCAGTGTGAAGATGAAGCTGATGTTTATTCCCTGGCTTAATTAATTGAAAAATCCCTCTTGAGGCAGTAAACTCCTGAAGTCCCAAGAGAGCACTCAGGGTTCTCCATGAATAAAGATGATGTCCTAGAGGCTGCTTTCCCTAGGCTTGATGTGGGATAGGGGTGATGGTCATCCAAGTATTTTCAGGTGAAAACCGTTTAAATTTCTCCCTTTTTTCACCCTGTTCCTTTTGAAACTTCCGTTGCTCTGGGAGCCCTTACTGCCTCCCAGTGATGAAGCTGCTGCTTACATTTCCCTCGAGGGCACTCTTGTTCATTCTTGTGTACACAGGGGGAAAGTTGAACTGAGTTTCTTCTTTTCCTTCCCCTCACTGGGGATGTCTCCTGCAGCATTTTCCCCAGCACGCATCCCTGGAAAATGCACGGTGTCCATTTCTCTCAGGGCCACAGGCTGCCTTACCTGCCTGGCGTGTTTTTCATGGGGCATTGCAAGAATGGGTGAGGATTTAAGATATTTTGTGCATGCTTTTTTCTTTTCTTAAGTTCTCTTACTGCTGAGGAGTAGCTATTTGGTAATTACTCCACTTGGTCTTCACTGTGCTGGGGCACCACTGTGGGAAAGGGGTAGGAGGGCTTAGTGACATTTATTGTGAGCTTTTGCACCTTCAATAAAGGGCTGGGGCGTAAAATCTCTAACAAAGGCGTTCTTTCTCCAAATTGTTCTCTGGCTCTTGGAGCAAAAGCAGCATTAAAAATAAAGCACATTAAGTAGGCTGAGCAGAAATCTTTTTTACTTTCAACAGCTGAGCCTGTGGTTTCTTCTCCTGTGTAGAGTCCTCCCCAATTGCCATGAAGTCCTTCAAAAGTAGATCAAGATCTTTGTTTATAGGCTTCAGAACTGTAGTTCCCTGATCCGAGATGGTCTGTGGCTCACATTTAGACACAGAGCATGTTCAGTGCTGCTGTCCTTTGCCGTGGCTGTGGAATGGAAGCAGGGTGTATGTTTGTAATGCTTCTTCTGGCAAAAGCAGAAAAGGTGTTACTGGGAGAGTGTGCAGCACTGGGAGCTGGCACAGAGCCCGAGTGGATGGGTCTTCTCTCCCAATTTATTTCACACTTTATTGTTTAAATTAACTTAGCTGTGAAGTCTCTTCTGTTTTCTTCAAAGCTGCGGTTCCCCTGACCTGGATCAGCAGCTATTTAATTTTTTTTTTTTTTTTGTGTTGATAAAGTGAGATTTTTGCTTTCACTTAGCACAGAAAGGTCGAGAAGGGCCATCTGCCAACTCCCACCAGATTCCTTTCTCTAAGGGCTGTGTGGGAGCCGCTCAGGTGAGCAGGAAGGGAGCGTCTGGTTGTTAATCAAGTGGAGATTTGTCTCCTCTGGCAGCAGGAGCAGACCCATCCTCTCCTTTTCAAACAGCCTTGCCAAACTGGATGCCAAGCTCCAGGATCCAGAGCAGCTGAGGCTGAAATTTCTTTCCTCTTCATTGCTGCTGCTGTTGGTTGCTGTTAAGGGAAAAGATGTGCAGGATACTGGTGTAGGTAAATCATGGGTGACACATGAATTTTAATTGTATGTTGTGTTTATTCAAGTCATGAACCAGTACTGCTTAAAATCAGTCTTCCAGGACTGCAGTGAGGAGAAAGGATTTCACTTGTAACATCTGATTCCCAAAAGACCTGCCTTGCCTCACGTCTTCCAGGCTGTGAGCACAGGGAAGAGCAGGAGGCTCTGGGCAGGTCACTCAGCATTGTGGCACCTTTTGTGGCCTCGAGGAGGTTGTTTCTGCCTGTCCTTTGCATCTTGTACAAATGACCCTTGTGCTTCAACAGCTTAATCTTCCCAGAGGCTCTGCTTGCTCTGCCTAGACCTGAACCAGGTGTTAAAATAAGCCTCAGCCTCCCCCCCAGAATAGCTCCAGGTAATGACTGATGAAAGGATAATTGCTGGTTCTAAGAAATGCATGCAAGATTTCCACTCCAGTTTCTCCCTAGGTGTTGCTGCCTATTTATAATGTTGGTGTGATGAGAAACAAAGAGACTGAAGGTGAGGTCTCCTGCCGTGGAGCTTCTTATTTCCCCTCCAGGCCGTCCCTTCCTTCTCAACTCCCTGGGATTCTTCAAAGATTAGGAGAGAGCCTCGGGGTGAGCGTGGGCTGGGGAGAGGTCAGGCTGGCGTAGGGGAGGCTTTAGTTTGTAATGAATAGCTGGAAGGCAAGCCTGGTCATTTCTTGCTGTTCTCCTGGAAAGTGTCTGCTTGGCTGGGCTGGAAAACAAGAGCGTGCCTTGCCTGGGGTGTGTGTGGGTACACGTGCTCGGGGTCAGCTCTGTCCGCGCCGTGCGTGGCTGCACCCGGCGAGTTAAAGCAGAGCGGGACCGCCTGGGTCAGGCCCCTGCTTGTGTTTTCCTCCTTCAGAGAGATGTTACAGGGAGTTTTTGGGAAGGTCGCTATACCCAGTGGAAGCAGAGAGGTTCACAGCTCTGACACAGAGCATGCTGGCGTCCTGTTAAGTGGTTTAGCATCTTCTGTGCTTTGGCTTGTCCCACCTCCAGAATGGGAATACTGCATTTTGTCTCCATCGTTTTCTGTGCACGGCTTGCATGCAGGAGCCTGCATAGCACCAGACCAATGACTACAAAATCTGTTGCAGAGGAGAATGATTTCTTGAGTCAAGCTCTTGGTTTGGCTCTGTGCAGCCTTTCTCCTCTGTCTGTCACTTCTTCCAGCGAGTGAGAGCATCCTTCAGCCCTGTGGGTGCTCATCTGTCCATGGACTCGTGTCCTGCACACACCCCGGGTGCTGAAACTGCTGAAGCTGAGGGCTGTGAGCCTGGAGTCGCTGCCAGCCCTGCTCTTTGTGTGGGACTGGGAGACAGGTTCATCCTGTGGCATTGCACAGCCCATTCAGTTCTTGATGCTTGTCCTGGTCAGGATGAGAAGCCCCTCAAGTGAGCTCTTCCTGCTTCCTGGGGCACAGTTCCAGGAGCTGTCCTTGCCCTCCGCAGCTCCAGCACAGCTATGTCCTGGCTCTGATCCACAGGGCTGGCAGGGAGGATGCTAAATACACTTTTGATCATCTGCCTAGTCAGCTTCTCTGCTCTTTCAAGCCTGTTCTAGCCCCCTGCACCTTTCTTTTGATGCTTTACCAAGCCTGGCTCAGCCCTGTGTTCATCTCTGCCTTATCCTTTTATGATAGTCATAAATGTGGGCCTTTGGGCTGTGCCCAGCCTTGATCCTCAGTCGTTTCCTGTTTTCTGGATTCAGTGCTCTTCAAATTCCAGACCTCCCCTCCTGTGTGTAATGCCAAGCTGTGCAATAAATAGTACACTGCTTCCCGTTTGATAGAAGTGAAAAAGGAGATCAGTAGGAAGACACGAGGGGAGAGGCACATGCCTGGTATGCTGCGGTGGAAGAGTCTTCCTAAATGGTTTAAGAGCAGACTCCAGATCAGTGGCAGTTGATTAGGGAAATGCAGCCTATTCACACAGACCTGGTGACTGAGGATTCGTTTCTGGAGGTTAGAGAGGAGAGATGGGAACAGGGATGAGTCATACTGGGAGATCCAGGGATGAAGAGGACAAAGCCTTGAGAGAGACACACATGGATGACTCTGCACAAGACAAGGACTGAGCTGTGGTTTGGGGCTTTTTTGGCCACCAGGGACTCTGACAAGAATGAGAGGAATGACATTCTGTTCCCCGCAGAAGGACTTGCCAAGCATAACTATAAAAACGCCTTTGTTAACATGAGGTCACTGCTAATGGAAGGTGGGTCTGGATGGTGCCAGCCCCTGTTTGTGCAATGCAGGAAGCCACGTTGCCTGTTTCCTCCAGGCCCCCCAACCTGGCCCCAGGGCTTTGGCAGGGCAGCCAGGCAGAGGCAGGGAGAGGATGAGCAGGTAACGGGGCCAGCAATTGCTGCTGCACCAGGTCTTGCTAGGACTTGTCAGTCAGATCTCCTGGAGGACAGTGTTAGGATGGTGGTTTGACATTCTTGTCCTTCCCTCCATCAAACAACAAAATGCTCGTGGGAGATGATGTGGCAGAAAGCACCATGCCTCTTGTTCCCAGCCACATCTACCTGGAGAAGCTGGGGCTCTGCCAGCAGGGTTAAACCAGCTGAGCTCCTCTGTTACACGGCGTACATGGTTATCTGGAAGTTGGAACAGCTTCCCTTAGAAGTTGTCTTTATCCTAGAAGATTTGCATATCACTGATGGCTTTTTCCATGAAGCTGTGTGCCGTAAACTGCATCTTTGATGGAGCAGATTTCCTGGCAAAGCCTGTGTTTGTAACTTGCTCTGGTTGGTGTGCCCTGCCTGAGAATTACTTTGCATCTTCTGCTTGGCATCCTGAGTCTTGCCAGTGGTTGTTTGTGTAACCCATGCAGGGACAAGCAAACAGCTCAACTGAGAGTTGCCATAATTTGTTTTTTAGTTTCTCTTTCCCGTTTCTTTCTCTGCCTGCTTTGTTACAGAGCTCTCCCTCACACACACACACACACACACACACACACACTCAGCTGAGCTCTATTTATGGGTTCCTGCAAGTTCCCATCACTGTGGCTGGGAGCATGCCCTGTGCCCAAAATCCAGCTGGCAGGCTGCTCTAGGCATCTCTTGGATCTAGTTAAATGTGCATAATGCCAAGCCCCCGATGGGAAGAGGAAAAGAATGGCTTTCTGGTATTTGCACATAGTTGCAAACTGTAAACACAGACTCATGACTGCAAACAGAAATCGGTATCGCTGGCTTCATCATGACTTCACTGTTGTTGTCTTGGCTGTTTGCTAAAGCTGTTCCTTAATCCTATTCCAGGCTTTTGCAAAGTCTGCATCCAAACTTAATGGGCACAAAGATTTTGGCTGGTCTCCAGGAAGGGGTTTGGTTATTTCTTTCTCTACCAGTCGTCGTTTTCTGCCTTGGAGCAGGCTTGCTTCAAGCCTCTGTAAATGGGGCTGGAAATACAAGGGGGTCTTGGGGGGATTGTGAGGACAAACCCCGTGTTCTTGTGAGCCTTGTAGGTCTGAACAGCAGCAAGAACTCCACACAAACACTGTAGCTGCAGCTCTGAGCTGGTGTTAGCAGTGCTGTTGGGAATGTTAATCCTGCTGTGACCCTGGTATGTGCTGCTGTTGGGTCAGCTCACCCGGCTGTGGATGGCAGTGTCATGGTGGGGAGACTTGCTGACAGATGCTAACGTGGTGCACGGCTGGGATACAGATTTTTAGAAGAATAAACCTGCTTGCATGTGTGGGGTTTGGCTTTGTTGAAATCTGCTAACGACCAGGCTTTAAACCCAGTGCTGTCAGGGCTTGCAGGAACCATGCAGAGGAATTACAGAAAGGCAGTGCTGCCTGGAAGCTGCGTGCTCTTGGGTTTGGTGCAGGAACCTAATACAAGGTGCAAGGGAGACTCTTTTCCTGTTGGAGCTGGGTCATCTCGGTGCATGTAGGATCTGGAGCCTTGTCAGGTCCAGAAAGGGGCTTTCCAAAACCACTCGGTCCTGGGAGTGGTGAAGGAAGAAATCCAAGGAAAGACAGGCATTTGCCACCTCCTAGAACTCGATTCAGAACCAGTCAGAATTAAGGTGTCAGAGCTTGAGCATCCATATCCCCTTCCAGATCCAAGGGAGGGAGGATTAGGTATACTCCTTCTGGGTGCTGGAGAGCTTGGGGTTCCTGAGGCTTGTGCGAGTCATTCATCGTTGGCACTTGGCCATTTAAAATGAAAAGCATTTCAGGGGCTTCGGTGGCAAGCTGAGACCTCTCACGTTGTGCCAATTTTTAGCTAATTCGTCCTCTTCCGTTTCCTTCCCCTCCTCACCCTTCCCATGCGCGCAGGTTTGTGACAGGATATCCACTTCATCCGAGGGAACTGGGGGAAATACTTTCTTGTAGCGTGGCCTGCTGCCAAGGTTGCTTTGTTCTCCTTGTCTCTGAGAGAACAGCCCAAGGAAACCCTTGGAGCTGAAGCTGGCATGCGACTTAGAGTGGATTTCCTGCAGCTCTGGAAGTGAAGTGTATGACATGGGTATTTTTTTTTTTTTTAAGTCCCATAAATGCAAGGAAAAAGAGGACTTGGGTAGGTTGCAGACTGGCCGGGTCTGAAATCCTCTCTTTGATGGGAAATTGCTGTGTCACGGACGTACAGGTTGTGCCTTGTCAAGGTTAAAATCTGTCTTGGGATTTTTTTAGTTGGATTAAAAGTTGGGCTTGCAACAGGCCTGGGGTTTTTAGTAGGATTCGGTTTGTGGTGAAGATGCTGGTTGACCATGCTCCATTCAGTGTGTTGTAGCTGGAGGCTCTGCTTAGTGATTCTCGAGTGCTCCATGAAGGCATGAGTCATTTGTGTCACAAATTCAGAGCTGTACTGATAACGGTAAGAAAAGTAGTGAATTCAAGTGTCTGGGACCTCTTGCTGTGACCAAAGCAGTGGTGCCCAGGGCCCTGGGCTGTTGTATAGAGAGGGGGAGACAGCTCTTCCTCGCTGTGGTGGGCTGACACCTGGGCTTGTGCTCAACACCTTGCTCTGCCCACTGTGTCCTGTGGCACACAAGATTTGGCTCCTGTTTGTCACAGCAGATCAGGTGGCGTTTATCTGTGTTTGAGTGAGATCCTGACATCCCTGCCCAGGACCTCCAGAAAGCTGGGAATGTCAGAGATCTAATTCACTGTTGGCCACAGAAGAAGCAGATGGTGTTTCAAGTCTCATCCGAAGCACAAAATCCTAAATGTA
Organism: Melanocharis versteri; assembly: GCA_013397845.1. Lineage (NCBI taxonomy): Eukaryota > Metazoa > Chordata > Aves > Passeriformes > Melanocharitidae > Melanocharis > Melanocharis versteri. The sequence continues at coordinate 185,407 of VZTG01009622.1, read as the reverse complement.
TCCTATGGAAGGGGACTTGAGTGTTTCTTTTTTCAGCCCGTGATTTAGCCAAGGGCTTCCTGAACTAACTTAGCAAATCAGCAAGGCTTTGGCAGTGCTGAAAAAGGTCTTACTCTAGCTCTTTTATAGTATTTTTTAAATTTTATTTTTAGTACTGCAGAGCCTAGGATGTCTGGATGGAGCAGGTCCCAGATTTGTACAGCTCCCAGCACGCTCTGGAGAGCCCATCCCAGCTTGTGGTCCTGACTGATGGAGCTGTGCTTGTTAAACTCTGGGTGTAAAAACCAGCCTGCAAGCTGTCTGAAGCACAGACAAGTATTCTTTTGTCTGGCTTCTCCCTTTTAATTCTTAACTGGCCCAGGAACTTGTCTAAGAATATTTAAATACCTTGTGCAGTGAACCTGTATTGATCTTACTTGCTACAACTCAAACAACTCGTAGAACATACAGTTGGGAACATTTGTTTGCTCTGGATGGTAGGAATGTCCTCTTGAAAATGTGCTATGCTTTGGTAAGAATGAATAGAGGGTTTTTCCACCCCCTCTCCAGGCTTCTGAAGGCCAAAGTCTTGAAACAGCTTAGAAAGGCTGCTGAAGCTGCTGATAAGATACGCAGCAAATGTGCTTGAGAGCCTAATGTAGGAACAGAAATGTCTGAGCTGTTTGCTTTCCCCTTAGCAGTGTGAAAAATTAGTGTGTCTTATTAAGGAGCCTGGGGAATTGTGTGCTCAGAGTAAGGGCTGTGCTGAGCTGTTCCTCCTGGCTTGTGTTATCCCTGGGGCTGGCAGCTGAAACGCTTGGTTTGGAGTTCCTGGGTAGGAGAGTGCAGCTCATTTGGACCCTGCAGAGCTCCTGTTGTTGCAGTTTTGTTTTTAGCAGGCTCCCTCTGGCTCCGAGCTTGCTGCAGGGATGGGATTGCGCCTTCATACAGCAAGCCCTGTGTTTGGAGGTGTGATTTTTCTCTCCAGTTAATCCTTTATTTTCTTCCTCCACCACCTTGTTGTTCATGTGTCTCATTGCTGAAGGAAGCTCTCCAGCAATTTGGTAGCAGGTCTGTGCACCTGCTAGAAGAGAGTGCTGGGAGCTTTTCTTGAGGCTGGGCTCACACACCATCAGCCGGGTCAGGGGGAGGATGCTGCTCTGCACTCTGTGTTTTACACCAGTGCTGCTTTTTGCCTGAAGTGTGTGAGTGCCCAGGCTGGGCTGCTCTGCCATCCACGAGCCACCTGCAGAGAGCCACTTCCATGAAGGCCAGTTGGACATTTTTCTTAAGGATGTGGTGCCATGAGGATGACAATGTCGCTATTTCTTGAAAACTTGTTTTTTAGCCTCTGAAGTCAGACACTCCTGTGCTGTGCCCCCCACCCTGGACAAGTGCCATTCCATCTGCCTGCCCTTCTTTCAGCAGTGGTCTTTGTTTCAGTGGTGTGTGCTTACTCACCCAGACCTCTTATCTCCACTAAATCAGAGCTTTCTTAAGCCCTTGTGTTTTCTGTAGCACTCCCCTTATCTCTGTTCCTTCCCAGGGCTGGGCAGTGGGAGCAGGGAACCAGGCGGGGCTGAGCAAGCTGTAAATGCCCTGCAGTGATGCTGGGTGGCTTAACAGCAACAGGCAAGGCTGAGAGCACCTGTAGGACAGTTGGGTTTTCCCAAATTGCTGGGCAGTTGGGAGTTCTGCGAGGTGATTTTATTTTCTGGGGTCTGAGGCAGTGGGATTTATGGTAATGCAGCACAAAGTTGCAGTTTCTCATGTGGTTTGCAGGTCACAGAAAAAGACTGAAAACTGTCTTGCAGGTTGCTGTCAGGTGTATCTATGGTCTTGTCTCTGCTCTCTCTCCCCTTGTCCTTCTTCCCAACCGTCAGAATAAGGACACTGTGAAATCCTGTGGGAATTTGCCGTCCACAGGGAAGGGCAGAGGCTCCACAGCTCACCGTGCCTTTACCCCAGTCTGGAGCCAGAGGTGCAGGTTTGGGCCATGACACCAAACTGCATCTGCAGGTGCTGTTTTGGGGGAGACCTGTGCAATGTGAGTACACCTGGATGAGGTGTGAATGCCTGCTGTGGTGCAGGCAGCTGGGTGGATGTGCATATCCTTGGGATAATGTCCGGATAGTTGTACAGCGCTGTCAGTTTTGCTGATTGAAAGGCATCTGACCTTTCTTTTGCTAAGGCTTTCAGCAAGTCAATTTACAGTCTTGGAAGGGACCACCCAGAGCCTAGTTTTGTGGCCGGGGAGAAGGAAGGGAGGGAGCTCTTCAAAGAGCAGAGGAGACGGAATTGCTCCCGTGGCCTGTGGATTGATTTCATGAACCGTGGGGCTCTGAGGCAGATGCCAGTCTGCTTTGCTGCGATCTTGGCAGAATGTGACCCCTGTCCCTCAGCAGCGGGGGAATGGAGGCGATCACGTTTCTGCAGGCAGATCCGATTTCTGGAGGCTGTGAGGGTGATGTGCCCTGTGCCTGGGAATGGGGCTGGGAGGCATTGCAGGGGAGGCTTTGGCTGTGCCTGGTGGACACACATCTAGTGCAAACACCCACCTCAGCAGCTCTGGAGACGAGTGCCAAACTGGATTGCTTGTAGCTATGCTGTTTGCATGCATGGCTTTGCCTCCCTGCCTTTGAAGATGATGATTCTCTTTTGAAAACAGGAGATCAAGAATCTGGTCTCAAGACGTGTTGAAAGACACTATTTACAAATGTTTATCCTGGAAAATATTTATAAAGCTGCCCTTGGGAGCAGAGCCTTACAGTACAGTGGCCTCCTGTGGACTGAAGTACAGCTGTCTGACAACTTGTGAGCCAGACCTGCTCAGCTTTGTGTCCTGCTGAGATCCCCCTTCTTCCCAATAGCCACTTACTGCAGACCCCACGGTGTTTATGTCACTGTTACACACGGAGCTGTATTCAATGCTAAATTGCACTCAAAGGGCTCTGTCTCTAGGAGAACTGTGAGTGTTTAGCCAAGGGTAGAAGTTATTTGGCTGCTCTAAAGGTATTTTGGGACATTCACACCAATAAAAGATCGATGAAAGCTTCTTGTTAATCTCCTAGTGGCATGATATGTTACAGCAGTGCTGCTGCCCCCTCCCAGGAGCCAGCCTCGTGTCCTTGGTTCTTGCTCCACGGAGCAGCACAGATTCCAGATTTCAGCAGCAGTGTGGGGTGACGTGCACTGTCCCTGCCTGAATCAGAGCAAATCCCAGGGCCTGAGCAAGATGAACTCCCTGTGCCTGTGGTGCTGATGGTTGCACACACGTCCAGCGAGGACATGCACTGGGTGTTCCAGGCGTGCTGAGGTTGTAATCCCCTGTTTATGCTGTATCCATAACTAGTATGTGAGTTCCGGTCCTTTTTTTTCCCCTGTGTTGAGGGATAGTAGATCACCCCTGGTGATGTTATTTTCTGGGCAGGTAGTGGGGATAAGGACTTGGATTTCTGCAGTGGGGAGACTGATCAGTTACCATGTCCCTACACTACCAGGAAGGAGGAAACATGAGATGGCTGGGGTGTTGTCTTTGGTGCCGGCGTTGGAAAGGCTTTGGGGTTTATTTTCCCCACATCCCAGCGTCAGCAGTGAGCCTTGGTGCGGCTCAGCGTTCCTGCCCTGCGTGCCTCAGTGTCCCCGGGGCTGGGACAGGATGTGAGCGCGTTCGTGGCGTGGTGGCCCTGGCTCAGGTTGCTGAAAGGGAGAGGGGTGACAGGTGCATGGCTGGAGGCGCAGCCGGGGCCGCGGCACGGCTCCCTGTGCTCTGCAAATAAAAACCGCCCGGATTTGGAACTGGGTCAGGAGCGTGACCTGAAACACACCGACGGATGGGCTCGAGGAGCTCTGGGCTGCGCCGCTTCCTCCCGTCCCTGGCTGCTGCCTCAGCCAGAAATTCGGTGTGAGAAATGTGAGCAGGTGGATTAGTGCTGCCGCTGGCTCGCTGCTGACTGAGCAGCAGCACTTACAGCGATGTGCTTTGCAGTTGGCCTCTTTCTTCTTTGCGTGCTGAACCCTTTCTGACCAGGGTGGCCGGAGCTGTGCTGAAAGCATCAGTCCTCAGCGAAGTGAAGCTGTTGCAGTTGGGCTGGGCTTCTCTGTCAGCAGCAAGACCCGCTTTGGGCAGCCCTGGGGCAGGTCAGAGGAGCATGGAGCTTTACAGGGAGCAGAGTAAAGCTGCTGTGGATGTCTGAGCCACGGGGGCTGCTGGGGCTGGAGAGCAGAGTGACCGCGCGTGTCCGCAGCGTGCGGCGTCTTAATGTGTTGTTTATTTGATGTGCTGTTTGTTCTGGCACAGCCCGGGCGCATGCTGGGGTGGATAATGCTGGAGAACAGCGTGAGCTAACCCTGTTTCTCAAAGAGAAGTCTTGGATTTGCCAGAAGCATCTTTTCTCCCAGTGGCTGGTATGTGGAAGCCGGGGATTGAGGAAGGGAGGGGAGTCTCTTTGCCTGTCCCCAAGGCAGGGGATTTGGCATGCTTCGTTTTTGGAAGTGCCTTTGGTGTTCAGCAGAGCTGCAACAAACCTGGACAAACACTTTGGGCTTCAGTTGCCCCACAGCTCCAGGACACAGAGGGCATGGGATGGGGCATCTGGAAAGGCTTTGGCTCTGGGTTCTGCCTTCCCTCTTCCCTCACATTTTCTGCTGGTCCTTTGAAGGGTGTTCGGTGCTTTCCGCAGGCTCTGTTACACAGCCAGCACACAGGATATGGCCGTGGTGAGGACGGTCAGCAGCCTGCCCCAGGGGGACTGTCCTGTGTCCCACCACATAAGGAGCCATCAATTTCCTGTTATTGGTTACAACAACACAGCGCCTGTTTAAAAACAACCCGCATTAGCCCTCCCTCCAAAAGAATTCGAACCTGTCATGAAAGTTAGAGGAGAAACATTTTCCCAGACATCTGGTCCAAAGTGGAGCACTGTTCTCGTCAGCTGCTTGTGCTTCTGGGAAAAGCATTCGATGTGTCCAGAGCAGGGTTTTGCTGAGGTGTGGGGGCAAGGAGCACTGACCTGGGGAGTGCCCATCCAGCAGGACCTTCTGTAGCCTGGAGCAGAGGCAGATTTGGGCAGCCTGGCATCAGCTGTAGGTGGTGATTGAGCCATGGCACAGGGCTTCGTTAGCAGATAATGGGTAGCCCTGAAACATCTCAGTGACTGGCTCCAGACCTCGAGGTGCACTCAGGGTGTGGTGATTAATGGTGTAACAGTGCAAGGAGAGGAGCAGGGGTCCTCTCATCATTTGGAAGGATTAGTGTGAGGCTCTGGCCTGGACAAAGCAGTGTTTTGCTTGCAAGCACGTGTGCCGGTTGTTATTCCCTGTGTTCATGCTGACACAGCCTGGCAGAGCTGGTCCCAGGGACAGTTTGAAGCTGAGGGAGTGGAGGGACCTCACTTGTCATCCCAGGGGGTCGGGGACATGTCAGCATCACCCAGAGTGTATCAGCCAAAGTGGTGTGGAGATGAAAAAATTCCCTGATATTTCGGTGGCTGATGGAAACCATACTGAAAACCTCTGCCTGTGCGAGTTGCTGCATTTCATTAAATAAAAACAGCCTCTCTTCATCCTCCTGGAGTTCAGCTGATGGGGCAGACAAAAACCGCGTTGTTGATATCACACTCACAATATGATCTTATCAGCCCCTGCCTCTAAATTGTGACCAAGTTTGACTCTTTCCTCGGATTGATTTAGGAAGGCTCCTCTTCCCCAGAAATTAGTTTTCCAGATGCTTACTTTAAAGGGAAAAAAAAACAGTTAGGGATTTTCTTTGGCCACCTTTCCAGCTTCCAGCTGTTAAGAGCTGGAAATGTGTTCTTCATTATGTCCAAGAGAGAAATGTTTCTTTCTTCCGATCGGGGAGGCAATAAATATTTCACAACATAATATGCTGTGGACAAGTGAGTTAGTGTGGCTTGTTCTCTGGGCAGCAGCCCTGGCGGCTGCCATGGGGAGCCCGCGCCGTGTGATGGCCGGGGCAGCTGTCCCCAGGCTGTGCACGGCCACTTCATTGGATTATAGATTCCATAACCAAGTGTCTGGTTCTGCCTTCAGAACCAAGCCCCACGGCAGAAACCAGCAGCAATCCTTAGCAGCCCCTTACAGCCAACTTACAGCCAACACGCTGCCTCCTACGATTCCTTTCTCCTCATCTGACCCCAAAGCAGTTGAGTTCTGGGTTGAGCCTGATGAGCCAGCAGTGGGGCTATTTTGGATTAAGAGGAGGAGGGGTGAATTCCAGCTTTGTGGATTGCTCCATCCTCTGCCAGCGTTGGCTTTACTCCTAGCAAGGATGCTCCAGCTTGCTTCTAGCGGTCTTGGCCAGCATGGCCTGGGCACTTCCACAAATTAGAGACTTGCAGGATGCCACCCAGCACGCATTCCAGCTGGTGTTAGGCAGTTGAGTTGCCAGAGTTTGGCACATACTTTCCTCTTTGGTCAAGAAGGTGCACGGGGCTAGAACAGATAAATTTGGGCATCTGCACGAGGTTCTGTCTGTAGTCACTGCATCCAGCTCGGTGGTGCCAAGGGATGGTGATGTCAGGGACCGCTGTGACAGTGTCTAGATCTGAGGGGATTTTCTTGGGAAGGATGGAGGTGGGGGCTGTCATTGATGGTAACAGCAACCCATGACGTGAGTTAGCTCATGGAAGTGGTGATGTAATCAGGATGCATCCACAAAGGAGCCCTGGGAGCAGAACAGCAGTGCTTGATGCTGTAGATGATAATTCTCAGAGTGAAAGGAAAAAACATCAAAAATGCTGTGGGCTGGTTAAAATTCAAAGGAGTATGAGCCAGCATGAGCCTCAACAGGGAGATGAAATGACTGAAAGAGCTGAGCTGGAAAATAGAACTGAAGTATTTCTCGGACAGGAAATGAAGGAGCAGCCCAGCGGGTGGGAAGGTGGTTGATTCACAGGGTTGGGAATTCTCTGGGGTCTCTGCTGTGATCCCTGTTCTGCACCTGGGATGGGCGGCTCTCGTGCAGCCCATGTGTCCCCTGGGCAATGTAAGGAGGCACAGGTATCCATGTGGGAATGTTGGGCCAGTTACCAGCTGTTGGTGTTGTAGTTGCCATCTCTACAAAGCCTAAACCTGGAGCATAAATCACCTGTTGTGCTCTCTCCTGCTTATGTACCTTTAAAAATTATTCCATCCTCTTTGCTTCTCACGTTTTCTGTGGCGACAGCCCAAAACTAATGGGAAAGGCAGGATGGGACTTTTCAGATGTTCTAGATCTTTATTCCCTATATGGGAAATGCTTTACAATATCTGCTTTCACCACAAAAACTGCAGCATATTTTCCCTTTAAAATAATGTTTAATAGGATTTTTTAAAAACTTATTAAAATACCAATAGAACCAGGAGGGCATAAGCCAAGCATTAAGAAAAAACCCCTTGAGGATAAAATGAGTTTGTGAGCAATTTGGTCTTGAACTCTGTGGGAATGGAACTAAATCTGTGAAGTCTTCCCGGATATCCTGACATAATTTGGAGCCCTAAAAATAGCCCAAAATGTGAATAGCCTGGATGGCCTCGAAGCTGCTTTTCAAGAGATTTTTAGTGTAGTCAGAGCAGGTGAACCCGCTGCAGCACATCCAGGATTCAGGTACCCCTGATGAGTCAGCTGGGGGATTGCTAATTGGTTACTGCTCTTCGTTAGCATCAGGCTTTGATGGATTGGGCTCCCGGGTTTGCTCCTGCAACGAGCAAATAGTGATGGGGCACAGTGGCCTCTTTTGGGGACGTGAAGCGAGTCTAAAGGGCCCAGTTAAGGGTCCCAGGGAGGGCTGTTTCACAGAGGACCACAGCCCTCCCTGCTGCTGGCAGTGCTGGCCCAGAGCCCACCCCAGTGATTTATTCCTGGGCTCCAGTGCTGACCCCCGATGCAGAAAGGTGCTTGCGAGGGAGCTCTGCTTTGAAACAAAGCAGCCAATTTCCTTTCACCACAGACAAGCCTTATCTCGGGAGATTACGTTGGTCTCCAGTGGAGCCTCTGGCGTCATAACCGTGCTCTTCCTGGGCAGATAGAGAGGATTGTGCAAAAATCCCACAGCAGCAGCCTGGGATCTGATGTGGCTGTGACTCACAAACCCTGGACTGTGTGGGAGATGCTGGGACCAGCCAGTTTGGGGCTTTTTGGTTCATTTTTGCGGTTTTGTTTTTTTTTTTAAACTGGCAGATGAGGAGAGCTGCAGGACCCGTTGTCCTGGACGTTGTAGGGAGGCTCAACTGAGGTGTGTTTTGGGGCATCTCACTGATGCCTGGCTGCTGTTCTGGGTCTGTGCAGATGTGTGGATCCTGCTGTGCTGTCAGGAGAGGGCTGCCCACCACCTGGGATCTGTCTTGCTGGTCTGACAGGCATGGGGATTTCTCCCAGTAGTCATGCATGGATGTTGTCCAAGGAAAAGGTCTTCTTTGGGACACGTTCTCCTCAGCCAGACAGAGAAGGTTGTTTTCTCCAGCTCCTGGGAAACCCTTCTCAGTGCGCTCTCACAAATCCAACTGCAGGAATCAACTGCTTACAGGGTTGTTGTCCAAAGAGTTTGCAATGTGAGTTGTAGATAAGCTGCTTAGTCCATCATACACAAGAATGGACCATAGTTTATGTTCCTGGCACAAACGTAGCTCAGATGTGTTTGCCTGTTTCCCTGCTCCTGTGATCCCAGTTGATGCTGCCTAGCTTGACATTACTGATGGGCTGCAGATAGGTTGGTCTAGGGGAATTTCATGGTTACCCTGTCCTGATCAGCCAAGAGAGATTACTTCTCCTCATCTCTTCATGCAAAGCCCCATCCTGCCTCTCCAAGTGTGCTGGGTAGCCAGGCTGACAGAAATTTTGGGCTGGTGTTTATATATATTTTTTTTTTAATTATTTTTTTTTTAGCTCATTCATATTGTTCTGTGATGCTCAATGTTCTTTTGAAGCTGGGGCAGGAAGAGGCTGGAGATAAGACAACAATAAAAGGCTGGAGTAGACCCTGCAAGCAGAGATAATGTACTTCAGAGAATATGGGTGAACTGGAAAGTTCAAGGAAATTTGAACTTTTGGCCACTCAGGATGATTACTTTTCCCACCAACTGCTCTGCACAACCTTGGTTTGTGATGTACCCAAGACAGCTTTTAGTTTAACTGGGACCACCTGTTAGATACAAGTTCATTATGCTCAGAGTTGTATGACATCATGTCTATTACTTCACTATTTTTTTATTAATATTAGTCCGTTTAAAGGATTTTATTCTTTGTACCTAATTTAAAAGGTTTCTCATGTACCTTCCTCAGCTTTTCCTCCCCTGCATTCTTGTTCCACAAATCTATCTTGTGGTATCTGACAGTTCTTCTACAACGAGGAGAAATTAATCACTGTGCATTTTATCTTGATTTTGCAGCCTCCCACCCCAACTTGTTGGGAAGTTGGTGTGATATCGTTAGGGATTTGCTAACCGTGTGGAGAGAGGTCTCCTTCCCGTCTGCATTGCAGGTTTCTCTCTCTCAGTGCCTGGGTTTGGGAGGTGTTGAAGGCAGAGTGATGATAGCGAGACGCAGTGAGCTACAGGAGCTGGTTGCAGGGTCATGCTGGCTCCAGGGGGTTTAAGACAGGATTTTTGTTTGAGCATGTATTGAAGGATAGTTTTGAAGACTGCTGAGTATTACATCTCTCAGGACCTTGGTTTTCATGTTGAACCCAAGCTGAGAACCAGGCAGACTCCTTTCCGACTGTGCCAATTTCTTTGCTTGGCTTGAAATGCCTTTGGGGGTTCCGTATTTGTAGGCTCTCTGTCTTTATTAGGGTATAATTTACCCACAGACAGCATTTTCTGAGTTTAGGCACCAGCAGTACAGTGTAGGTGCCACATAATCTGCCACACAGATTTGCCCCAGTACTCCCAAATCTTCAGCTGCCCACACTGCTTCCATACAGAAATGGTGCAAAAATCAATGTCCAGGCTGTGCCGCTTTTTAATTGCAGAGCAGAAGAAATGAAGCGGTATGAAAGGTCAGACCAGATTTTTTAGTGAGGAGCTTTTTGGAGGAAGTTGAGGAATTTTGGCCCAGTGCAGGCTGAAATTCCTGCTTGGTTGTGTGGGAGCTTCAGCTCAGGGGAGGCAGCTCTGCTTGCGAATCCATTGAGGCTTCACCTGGACTTTTATTTATAAGGGCACGAATGGCTTGCGCCTTGCAGGCTGTGTTGTGGTGGCTTGTAAGAGTGGGAATTGGAGGAGCTGAGGGGAAGAGCCCCTCTGCCTCCTTCCAGGCAGGCTGAGGGAGAAGGAGAAGACCTGAGCACACCAGGGGCTCTGAGCTCTGCTGTCCGGGCGTGGGCCTGCGCTTTGTCACAGCTGTGCCCGTACATCTGGGTCTGGAATGTGCCGTGGTTTAATGGCTTGGTTTCATCACATTCACTGCCAAAGTCACGGATTCCTCCTATATGTTTTAAAAGCAAACAATCTGTGACTGCGGACACTGTTCCCTGTGTGTCAGCACGCAGGCAGCTGGGGGAATACTTAAACCAAATTAACCCAGAGCTGTTAAATTATTCTCCGAGGAAATGAGAAAGATGAGCAGCAGCGACTGATGAACTCTGGGTGAAATCCTCTCACGGTGGTGATGTCTTTGGCAGGTAGAGGAACGAACGTGGACTTTTAATGGAATTCTTTTTCTTGTGCTCAAGGTCATAGTTTCTACCCTGTTAGACTGTACATTGATAAACAGGAGGTACCAGGCAGGGCTGTTGTTACTAAAACTATTACAGCTCTTGACTTCGAGCCCATTCCTCTCTGCCCCAGCAGCAGATGCCCAGGGAGCCCTTACAGACAATATTTACAGCTGCTGGGACAGTTTGGCAGTAGGAAGGGCCCGAACTGGGCTCTCCTGCCAGCTGTGCTTGCTGCGCAGCAATGGCCAGTCACTGGGGAAGAGGGACAGGTTTTTCTCCAAATCTGGACTTTCTCCCCATGAGCTAATGGATGGATCAGGGTTTTTTTAGCCACGTGGGGAGAGGCTGTGGCAGTGCCATCCTCTCCTTCACGTCTCCTGTCTGTTGTTCGAGTCTCCTTCACAAAGCACCCAGCTGATGTCCTTGAAATAAAGGTGTGCAATTGTTCCCTGAGCAAAGGCAGGACTGGGGTCAGCCGCTCTTGAGGAATGTTGTCCATGTGAACAGGGGGATTGGAGGATGACCCAGATGGACTTAAAAGGTTCATTTCCAGATCAGTGCCGTGCTGGAGCTCAGCCTGAGGCACTGAGCCCTTTATCCTGGGCACAGGGACTGGTCATCTCCTTCCAGGGCAGAGATGTGCTCCTTTTCTAAAATTTGCCATGGTAGAATGGGGCACTCCAAGGAGATTTTTTTATTTCCTTTCAAAGTCTATCTTTGAAAAAGATATCATTAAAAGCCGAGTCAGTTCTTTCCCATTAGTTACAAAAAAACCTTCTCTCCCTGTGTGTGGAGTGACAGCTCCCTGAAGAGACTCTGCTTCATGCAGTCTTGAATAACCGTAGTCAGATGATATCCCTCAAGTCAGGCTTTTTCTTAGCAATTTCAGATTTAGGCTGCAGGCACACCAGTTAGTATTAGCAAGCTGGAATTCCCTGCTTTTTCTATTTATAGGAAAGCACTTTTTTTCTGTATGTTCTGCGATTACGGGAGTTTCCGCTATGGTGTAGTTTTCATTTTGCTAAAATTAGTCTCCAACTCCTGTTAGTTTAAGGGAGGAGAAATAAGGCAGTGGACCCAAGGCCCTTCGAAAATCAGCCTTGAGAACTATGTGGGTTTTCTTCCTTCTCATGAAGTGGGTGGCTGGATTTATTTAGCTGGCTGTATTTGAGTGACTTCCAGTTAAACTCCTCTAGAATACCAAGTCTTCCTGGGACACCTGTCTATTGCTCACCTGTCTGCATGAAGCTGCTTGCAGAAACTTCAGTTTTTTCACTTTTGCACATTGGACAGCACAGCACAACCACGTGGTGCTTCACAGTGAGGGCCATCAGGGCACTTTGTGTCTCTGTAAAACAGGTTTTTTTCCTTTAAGTCACTTTTTTCCTTATCCCACTCATAAAAAAAAAACAAACCACTGCATTCCCAGAAGCTTCCTAGAAGTATTTAACCATCAAGGACAATTGACACCTCAAGGTAAATAGTCTGAGATTTTGAAATCCTGAATGTAGTTATAGTGTCTTATCTTTGCAGCACCAGGAAGTTTTAAGGGGCACTTTACAGCCACCTCTGTGCTGGGTTTCTGATGGTGTTTGCAGGAGGATTAAAGCAACTGGAGAGGGTAGGAGTCCTTGTGATGGGGGCACCTGATCCTCTCCACATTCTCTGGCCTCAGTCAGCTCCTGGGCCTTTATAGGGTGCCCAAGGACAGGGGTGTCCATTTAACCATTCCCTGAGGGTGTGGTAGCTCAAGTTTGGGCTAAAAGACAAATATTTAAGTCTTGTCTTTAATGGGTTACTTAACACTTTGCCCAGCAACCTGGAAAGTTGCGAAGGCCATCTCAGTCAAGTGCAGAGAATCTCCTACTGCACAGTGAGAGGCTGGAGTGGGCAAAGTCTTTCTCTGTAAGTGACTGAAGCCTCATCCCAAGGAATTCCAGCCATCCCCCTCTGTCCTGCCCGGTTTTGCTCTGCTGTGGTGCCTCTGGTTACTCAGGTCTGGCTGCAGTGACACCTGGGTGGCTGCTGGGCACACACAAACGGCTCATCTGAATTGGGAAGGGACCCCACTTGCTGGGGTTTAAGCACAGGCTTGTGTTTGGCCGTGTGCAGGTTGGTGTGTCAGCATCCCTGGGCGCTGCACCTGTGGCTGTGTGGCATTTGCTGTTTGCAGCTCCAGGTGGGCAGGGATTTATTTAACAGGATGTTCCTCCGTGCCTCTCCTTAGTGCCAGCTGGCTGAACCTGCTGCGAGTCAGGCTCTAGCTGCTGCCCTGTTGGAGGTCATTTCTAAAACTTGGCTATCCAAATCTTCAGTTCAGCACTGTGCAGGCCACAAGTGATGGCACTGCTCTGCCCTGCCGTGTGCCAAGTGCTGCAGATTTAGTCCCCCAGGGATTTTTGGCAGGAGGTGTGTGTGGCACTGGCAGGGGAAGGACAACTCGCACAGGAGGATGCTGTGAAGATAAAGCAACGCTGTGTGTGAAATAGGTGGATGAGCCAAATCCTTCTCAGAAGTGGTGTTTAGAGAAAAAATCCTTTGTGGAAAATGCTCCATCAGCTGTTCACCTAAGCCAAGCTGCTTAGGAAGGGAACAGGCGCTGTTTAGAAAAATAACATCATAAGGTATTGGGTTGCTGCTGCTGCTGCTTGTTATGATAACTGAGCAGGTTTCATGCTGGCTGGTAGCTCTGAATCTGTGGTTGCCTGGAGAGTGTTTTCTTTGATCTCTTCCAGTAAAACTCCAGAGTTCTTAGAGAAAAACTTGATAACAGATTGGTGCAAAAGTGGGTCCCAGTGCTCACCTCTCTCCCAGCCCTACCGGCGTGTTTAATAGCTGCCACTTCACACCTCTGTCCTCTCCCTGTGGTGAAAGGGATGGGTGGTTGTTTCTAAAGCTTGGCTGTCAAAATCTTGAGATACAAGCATAGGGAACCTTCTCGCTCAGAACCCTGTAATCCTCCATGAATAACTTGCAAAAACATAATTTTTAGGAGTGAGGATTTGAGACACAGACATACAAGAACAAGCCGGGAGCTGCTGTGAGGAAAAGAGCAAAACGGGGGCAAAGCATATTTCGGTGCACACCCCTCTTTCAAACACTGACTTTTGTGCTTTTATATGTGGGGTTTGTTTGCTCTCAGGCACTTGAGTATTTTATAAAAAATGACTGGATAAAAAGCTGTGCCCCCTTGGAGGGGAAGCACCTTTGTTTGCTGCCTGGAAGGGTTGAAGTAGTTCTTGTGCGATTGAAAATAAAAAGTAGGCACACACTAAATGTGAGAGATTTTATTAAAGGATTCTGATGGATGGGCTGGGGAGAAATAAATCTTCTGTAGGACAGCAGAAGCTCAGCAGGGGGACAGTCAGTTGTTAATAAGTAAATTCACTGCTTCCATGAGAATAAATGATTACAGGCAAAGGATGCAAAAGGGGCAGATCACTGACCTAGAGAAATTCAAAGTGAGTCAGAAGCTCTCTGCCTTTCCAGGGCTTTTCCACCTCCTGCATATTTGTTTGTGGGGACAAAAGGTGCACAGAAAGGCACCTTATTAGCTTTAGCTGCTGCCAGTGACATGGTGCCAGTGCTGCTGAGCGTTTCCAAGGCTGATTCCTGGCAGCTGAGCAGCCACTCACCCGGGCTGTGGACAGAGGTGACCTGTGCTCCCAGAGAGCTGCTTTTCCCTGGCATTGTGGGTTGATAACCCCATCCAGACTCTGGCATCTCCACATTTTCCAGGTGGGCTTGTGGCTGCAGTGATTGACCAGGCAGTGCCTGGGGGATGGATGGGCTTGGGAGGGAGTGAAATCATTTGATTTTTGAAACTGGGGAAAAATAAATTAACGCTTCCCCACGCTTTCCATAGCAGTTCTTTTTCTGCTTTCCCTGCTTTCGGGTTTTGCAGATGTCTGGAGCTGCTGTGCAGTGACCCAGACTGGGGTGCAGAGTGCCCCAAAACACTGCAGGTGCTTGCTGAAGGTGTCCTGAAGCCCTTTGCTGTGGGTATCCAGGAGGCCTCATTTGCCCCTGAACACTCTGGGATTTATAGCCCATGCCCTGGCGTTGAGCTGCACCTGCTCAGCAAGTCCATCCGATCCTCCCAGGAAATCCCAGGTGGGAATGAGCAGCTCTGGTGGTGCTGTCCACACACACTCCACGGGGGTATGGAGCAGGGGTTAGGGAGAGATGAACTGCTGTGTTTTTACATGGTGCTATTTTCATAAGTCAACGCCAAAGGTAATAAATCTGTCCTGGGGAAAATTAGCGAGTGGTTTGCTGTATAAACTCCTCCTGCAGGGTCTGGGGCAGGGAGCAGAGCTGGGTGTAGCTCCCAGCCAGCACAGCCAGCTCAGACCTTTTAATCCAAGAACCAAAAAGAGCCCCTCTTGCTGTTGGTGAAAATGTAGTTGTCGATATTACAACAATGTGAAGATTTATTTTGGTCATTGAGTGTTCCTGTGTGGCTTTGGGGTGCCTTGGAGTGTCAGTGAGACTTCCCCAGAACTCCCTCACCAAAGCAACACAGGCTACAAACCTGGTGCAGCTTGTTGTCTTCTTCCCACATGTACCTCCCAGAGCTGGAAAACCGAAATCAGTGCCTTGAGGGAAGGAATAGAGAAGAAATGTGTGAGTTTGCCATCCTGTGCTGCTCACACAGAAGGATGGATGAACAAATGGACAGAGAACATGCTGCTCCAAAAGCAGCTGGGTTTCTCTTGACTCTCTGGAATCTGATTTTACTCTTCAAGTCTTTGCACTGTCACACTGGGCAGTAATCAGAATTATATTTTAATGGGATTTTGGTGCTGGATAAAGCTGCTCACCACCTAAAGACACAAAGGGATGGGGTGTGAGACATGAAGGAAATGCCCTCATCTCCATCTTCCGCTCCTGGCTCCAGCACTTGCTCCATCCTTCCAGGCACTGGGGCAGCTGCAAGTGATTGTTACTAAGGAAACTTGCTTCAAAACCACTAACAGCAACATCAACTACATGTAGAGATGTTACTATTTTCAATGAAATCTGGTTGCTAATTAAAGTAGTGTCAGAATTTCCTGGCTGGAAGGTCTTTTTATGAAATCCCAGAGGCTGGTCAGAGGTTGAGTTGTACCTGGCATATTTTCGGAGGTGGGGAAAGCAAGGGATCTGCCTGCCTGGGGACAAGTGTGTGCATCAAGTCTGGTGTTTCACCTCTTTTCTCCATGAAGAAGGGAAAAAAAATGTCCTAAGTGGCCGGGAGCATAGAGATTTTTATTCATCTGTCTGATAATAGGAGCTAAATAAAGGCTTTGGAAAAAAGCCCAACCATTTCTCTTGCAATATTGGTTGGGCAGAACTGTACTGGAACTAAACATGGAATGAAAAGTCTGGCTTTTCTGCCAGATTTATTTTTAGAGCTACTGCTCCATCTTTGCATCTGAGTTTTCTCGGCAGATGCACTGGAAACAGGCAATTTGCTGATATTTTTTTCCGGCCAGGCTCTGATACTCTGGAAGATAAGGATGTTGGATGGAGGGGCGGGGGACTTGCCAGACTGGACAAAAATCCTCCTGAATACCAGGACATGGGTCTTGTTCCAGGTTTGGGGTTACTGTGGTCACAGACTCCTGAATATTTTCTGTGCTCCATTAGGAATGACCCTTCCGTGTGGGAGGGGAGTGGTTGTGCAGTGTTGGCTGGCTGCTTTGTGTCCCAAAATTGCAGTCACGACTGGAATAAAATTCAGCAGCAGTGTAACGGCACACAGCAGTGCTACAGATGGATTTGGGTATGGAGAGAGGAATTGTGTTTGGCTTTGAGGGCAAATATCTGCCCTGGCTTTCAGCTGAGGTATTGCAGATGATCCAGACATATCCAGCAAGAGCCAAGAAGTCCTTGTGCTTTTCTGTGAAAAGCAGCAATAGAAGATAAAAGGCGTGCTAGCCCTGGTCTGGGACATCTCACCCTGCCAGTGGGGCTGGGACTGGCCTTTCAGAGAGCCAGCAAGCATGGACACATTTGTCCCCAGTGCCCAGTGTGTGTGTGTGTCTCCCATGGCTCAAAATGTACTGAAACCATCTCTACCTTCTTCTTGCAGCCAGAGGGGGCTCGGAGGGGTCAGGAGGAGCCCGTGGCTGCCCAACCCTGCCCCACGGCCATGTACAGCAGAGCTGGCAGCCAGCAGCACTGAGGGTTTTTTCTGGCTGTTGTTTTCACTTGTGTGAAATCACCGAGTTCAAGGCTTGGTTTTGTGTCAAGTTTCACCATTTGGGCAAAAAGCTGCACTAATTTGACTGCATGGTAATCCATGGTCTCCAGAGGGAAGGGACTTCTGAGAACCACAAGTGTGCGAGGAGTTAGACTGCAGGAGATTTAATTAGGAACTCTTCGTTCCAGCATAAAGCTGAGCAAAGAGGAGGACCCCCTAGAAATTCTGTGGGATTTACTGGCAATAAACTCATTACTGGCTTTGCAAAAAGAGAGGCAGAAGAGAGGGATGCACCTCACATTTCTAAATTTGTGTTTGTGGTTGCTGTTCATTCAGAGCAGAGAATCCCCCCGTGCCTGAGGCCAGAACATGTCCAGGTATTCTGGAGCCACGGGGAATTTTGTCCAGCTACAGGCAGTGCTAGATTCCAGCAGAAGCATTAATTTATTCCCTGCAGAATAAAGCTAGAGGAGGGTTTAGAGTAGAGGGAAGGTGTAACTTTGCAGGCTGGTGTTCAGCCCTGTTCCCGTGCCAGGAGGCAGATGTTGAGCTGTGAGAACTGGTCCTGCAGAGAAAGCAGCTGCCTGAGCTGAAGCCTCTTGGGCTTCACTATCAAATAACAGCTCTGCTGAGAGGGTAAGCAGGCAGAAAACACTGCTCCTCCAAAAAAGCTTAGTGTTGTAAGCCTTGACAACGCGTATGTTGCAGAGGGGAACTAGGGCAGCATTGAGGTCTCTTTTCCCTCGTTTTTTTGAAAGGATGTCTGTTTCCCCTTGATTGAGCTTGAAAGTCTTTTGGCAGCAGGGAACTGAGTTGGGTGACCACTTTTGGTTTCTTCATTCTGGGTGATGCCAGTCCTTACCAGTGCAAATCCTGAGAGTGGTGACAAATCCCACCCTCCTGCCCATTCCCATCTGGAGAACAGCCTCTGGCCTGCTGTGCTTGATGATCATGTGGATTTCCCAACTGGATCTGCTTCACTTCTCCCTGACCATCTCTCTCGAGCCCCCTTAGCCTGCACCCAGGTGTGGTTTCAGGTGCCACCAGCCCTCAGTGGGAACCAGACCAATCCCCCTGGTAAGTGGGGGAGAGGCTGCCCCAGAGCCAGAGGAGCATTTGGGAGTATCCTGAGGAGGTTTTTGCCTGAATGTCCTACTGAGGGGGGAACTGAGCTGGTGCCAGTCCTTAGGGCTGCCCCCATCCCCTTGTTTCATGTCTGCGCACCAATGCTCAGACCCCCTGTCTGACTGACCCCAGCAAGGTCTGTGCTTTGTAGATGGCTTGGTTGATTTAAATACCTCTTTCTTGTTTCTTCTGCCCTTAACTTGCCCAATCTGTGGATTGCCAGGGCTGTTTCGGAGGCATGTTATTATTGATACATGTCCAGTGGCTCAGCGATGCGTGTGGCCGGGGCAGGGCTGAGGTGCTGGCTGCTGTTCTGGCTCTCCTGCGTGGCTGAGAGGGGCTCAGAGCCGTCCTTCTCCTCCCCTTGCAGAAATGTCCTTCTGGATACCCATCAGTCTTTCAGGGCTGTATGCTCGTACAGCCCCAGCTCCGCATGAGGAGGGACTCCTGGGCTATAAATCTCTGCCTTTCAAGCACTAAACTCCCTTTTGGGTTGTTTTTGACATTAGGAATTTCCTCCGATAAGAGAACTTTATTTGCCTTTAAATATCACTTTGTGACAGGATGATGGAGTGGGGATTCTTGGAGCGAGCCTGTGCCAGTCGGGGAAGGGAAATTCTGCTGGGGTTTTTGTTTCTCTCTAGCACTGACATTGTAGCTCTTTAAAGACTACGTTTATTTTACACTTGGCAGGAGTGTGTGTGCACACGTCAGTGTCCAGACAAATGGGAGCAGCCCAGCGTTGGAGCTGTGCTGGAGCCGAGTGGGTCTCCTGCTCTCCCCTCCCTGTGGCACCTGGGGAAGAGGAGCTGTGCTGGGGAGCAGGCTTCAAAACACAGGTTGTGTTGGTGAAGCAGGGCTGATATGTGGAATGCCTTAAAAAAATAGAAGGAAGGATTTTGTGGTGCTGTCTGCAAGGTACAGTTGGATGTTCCCTGGCTGGCGGGCCGGTGTGTCACCTGTTACCCCAAGAGCAGCCCAAAAGCCAAGTCCCCAGGATGGCATTGCAGCTGGTTTGTGATGCAGCCTGCTCAGGCTAAGCCTGAGGTGTCTCCCAGCACAACCTGAGTGCAGCCTGTAGCCACAAAGTCTGAGCTTTGTTTGCATTCAGTGGGAGCTGAGCTCCCTAATCTGGCTCTCTGCAGCAGCCGTGTCGTATCACCATCCCTTTAGATACGGAGGATTTTGCTCCACAGGCTGCTTGTGAGCAGCAGGAGCTGCAAAGTGCCAGCTCATTTATTCCACTTGGATCCCACGAAGCTCTCCCCGCTTTTCAGGATGCCTCAAGCAGCCAACTAACTCTGTGTTCCTTTCTTTCAGCTCTTCCACGTAGCGTATGTCCTGATCAAGTTTGCCAATTCCCCTCGTCCTGACCTCTGGGTGTTGGAGCGATCAACTGATTTTGGCCTCACCTACGAGCCCTGGCAGTATTTTGCCTGTGAGTATGACAGGGGGCTGCAGCTCAGTGCCAGGTGGTGAGGCTGTGGTGAGGATACTCTGCAGATACAGGGCTGGGTTTGGAGCTGTTCCTGTGTCATTGCAGCACATGTCGTCTGTTTCATCTGTCCAATCAGGCTGCAGGAGTTGAAGATTAAATGCTCCTCAGGGCAGGAGAACTATTTTGCTCTCTGCTACTAAATGTGCTTTTTAAAACACTGTCATGACATATATGGGGGTGCCAAAGTTGGCACCGGTGTCCGCAGTTGGGTGTTGTTGGTCTAGCTCTGAAGGTGAGATTTCTTATCATCTCCTCCCTGCCCTCCTCTTTCTGTCTCTTCCCTGTACCATCCCAGACTGTATTTCGGCTCCTCCAGAAGCCAAGCAGCAGCTCGCTTCCAAGTGGCTGCTATCACAGAAAAGTCTGGATGCAGAAAACATTCCCTTGTGCTTATCAGTACCGGAGATTGGATCCAGCCTGTGCAGGGCAGGGAGCTGCTGTCCTGCTGCTCTGCAAGGTGGGATCAGAGACAGCTGGCTGGAAGGGAGATCCAGTCTGTGCATTTGGCTTCCCCATTCTCTGATTAAAACCTTAAGAAACAGCTGGTTCTACAAAACTCTTCTCCCAGAGGGGCTGTGGGGTAGCCGGATGCCGAGGAACTTGTTAACCACCAGCTCCTCCCAGAAGCAGCAGCAGTAATTGGGAGAAGATGTGAGTTAAGATCTACAGCCAGAGCTTAAAACCTGGCAAGAAAGGACCTGGGAGCACTCAGAGGCCTTGCCCTGGGCTGTCCCTAAAGGCTCATATTTCTGGCTTACCTGTCAGGCTGTGCTTTGGATTTCTGGCCTCTTCTTGTGCAAGAAGGAGCTGCAGACGTGTTACTGCTGTGTTGCCTTAGTGTGGTAGCTCCTCTCCAGGGCGGATGTTTTTCTCTCTGCTGTGTGCTAGTAGGGAATTACTGCTGTCAAATTCCTGCTTTGCTTTTTTCTGTCTTCTCTGAGAATTTCTCTGCCAGCTGTGAAGCCTCTCTTGGGGCCCATTACAATTGTGTTCCTGCATGGTCTGGAGCTGCACAGGGAGCTCTTGCTGCACTGGCGTGTTCTTGTGTGTAGTGGCAGTGCTGCACCATCTGGAGTCCCCTTCCCTCCCAAAACATCAGGCCCTGTTACCACTCCTCTGGAGAAGTGACATGCAGTGACACAGCCCAGTGGAAAGTTCCCATGGAAATAAAGAGGTGGCTGCTCCAAAACCTGCCAGATTTGGTAGCATAAGAAGTCCTCTGTGGAGGTTTATTTTTGTTGTGGGGAATTCTGTAGGTGGTCTAATAAAAACACTGCCGGGTCGGTACCAGAGTTAAAAGCAGCTGGCAGAAATGCAGGGTTTCTTCAGAGCTGCCAGTGAGCCTTGCCAGGGGTGGTGACACTGTGGCACTGTCCACCCTGGCTCAGCACTGTCCCTCGAGCTGCTCATCATGGGAGGTGCCAGGGTGCTTTTGTGCTTAGCTCTGCAGGAGGAGGGAGAAGTGACTGCTGTCCTTGTCTGTTTCCTTAAAGCACTGCTAGGGTTTAAGGCCAGTGGGTTGCTCTGTTTTAGCTCAGAATGCCCAGCTTCTGGCTCACATGGTTGTGCAGGTTTTGCAATAACTGGAGGAGTTCTTTGGTTTTCCTGAGCAGCTCCTTGGGCTGAGCATCCTGTCTCCATGCAGCCGTGGCAGTGCTCTGGAAATCAATCATCTCGAGCCAGTGGTGACAGGTTCCTCGCCTGGGGCTTTAAAAAT
Source organism: Melanocharis versteri (assembly GCA_013397845.1). Taxonomy (NCBI): domain Eukaryota; kingdom Metazoa; phylum Chordata; class Aves; order Passeriformes; family Melanocharitidae; genus Melanocharis; species Melanocharis versteri. Next base: position 164,246 of record VZTG01009622.1, on the reverse strand, counting down.
AAATTGCCTTTAAAAAAGCACCTGGTGAAGCAAACCTTGGCGGCCAGAGACCTGATGTTAAATATTTCCACATCTTCCTGTGGATGCAACTGAGCTCTTGCTGTTGCCAAAACAGTGTTTCCTGGAGCAAGGCCACGTTCTGGAGACAAGGTGTAGGTGGGTGCAAGCCAGAGGTGAAGACAGGGAGGTAGAAATTCTCTGCTCCCCCTTTGCTGTTCCTTCTGCCTGGCTCAGCCTACCCGTGCAGCACATGGAGTGGGGGACCTGCCTTCTGGAGGCACACTGAGACAGATTTTGGAGGATTATTCCCGTGGATTGGGTTAACGTTTCCCCTTCACTGCAGTGACATTCGCTTCAGCATGCTCTGCTGTGAGCTCCTGGCACAGGTGAAAAGGGAGTGGGAAGGAGCAGCAGCCTTTGTCCAGGCTCCTCATGAGGGAACAGTCCTTGAGAGTAGGACTGTGCAGGTTTTTGCATGGGTAGATGTAGGTGCTCACCACCCTGCACGATGAGGTCCTGAGCTGCCCCAGCAGTGGCTTGGTTGGCTCTGCCAGCACGGGGATGTCACACATCCTGAGGACGAGGGTGCTGGACTTGCAGGAGCAGTCGTACTGGGAAGCCAGGCCATTCCTGTAGCTGCAAGGAGAGTCTTGGCATTCAGTGTCCCCAAAGCAGGTCACCGAGCCAGCAGAGTGGCTGCCTGGTGATGCCTGTCCCCTGCTTTTATCCAGCCTTGCATTGCCACTTAGTGGCAGGAGCCCTCGTTTGCTGTCCCTGAGGAGTGGTTCTTGGTAGCTTTGGCATTCTGATTTGTAGCATTGGTTTAAGAGCACAGTTCAGAGTAAGGTGTGGGAAGCAGGCATCCTGCAGGCCATTGGTCTGCCTCTCCCAAATACTGCAGGTCCCCTCCCCACACCTGCGTGTCCACCCTGCCTGGTGGGAGATGGGCCAGCTGTGGCTGTGGCTTGTGGTTGCTCCTGTTGTGGGTTCTGTGCTGGGCTCAGGACTGACCCAGGAAGTTTAGGAGCCACGTGAAATGATGGTGCAGGTCCTACATCAGGAGCAGAGCCCTGGCAGCAAAGGGCCCTTCTGCAGTTCAGTGGAAGCAGTGTAGCAAATCCACTGCCAGCAAGACAACAGATTGAGACCAGAGTTAGATCTCAGGCTGGTTAAACTGTGAGCTTAATGCCAAAACTGAGGGGTGGGTTTCTCTGCAGGTGGTGGCAGTAGGTACAGTGGCTATTCTGACCTTCCTCGTTTACTGCAGGGAGGTGGTTTGGGGGTTTTTCTGCCTGTTATTGTTACAGTGACTCCCTCCCTTCGTGGAGGACGTGTATTTAGCCTTGACAGAGTTAATGACACAAAGCAATCTCTATATAGTAAATGCTTAACAAAGACTGTACGCCCATCTCTCCTGTGGTCAGCGTGGGAAAATCCACAGAGGGCTGGGAATTGTTCCTTTTCTCTTACTGCCCTCCTCTCTGGTTGATGAACAGCTTCCAAGAGGGACTGCATTGAGAAGTTTGGCCAGCACACCGTGGACCGGATCACCAGGGATGACCATGCCATCTGCACCACTGAATACTCCCGGATCGTGCCTTTGGAAAATGGGGAGGTGAGCAGTTGCCTGTTTTCCTCCCATGGCATTTCCAGGGTTACTCAGTGACTGTTGGTACTCCTATTAATTGGCTCCCTCTCGATTTTCAGATACCACTTAGAGTATTCTGTTAAACCAAATGAGATTGACAGAGAACCGATTCAGTCATCTGGATGGCTGGGTTCAGCTGAGGGAGAGATTAATTTCCTCCCACCCCACAGGATGACACAGATTTGTTCTCACAGATTCACGGAATGATTTGGGTTGGAAGGGACCTTAATGACCACCCGGTTCCAACCTGCCACCATGGGCAGATGCACCTTCCACTAGACCAGGTTGCTCAACACCCAGTTCAACCTGGCCTTTTCCCTCCTCCCATTCACAGATCGTTGTGTCTCTGGTGAACGGGCGCCCAGGAGCCATGAACTTCTCCTACTCTCCTCTCCTGCGGAATTTCACGAAAGCCACCAACATCCGACTGCGCTTCCTGCAGACGAACACTCTGCTGGGGCACCTGATGGGCAAAGCTCTGCGGGACCCTACGGTCACAAGGAGGGTAAGGCAGGCCTTCATACCTCTTGCTGCTGAGGTGGAACTGTTTGAGGGCTGTGCAAGACACCTCTGGGGACAGGACACCCTGGGTGTTGCCTGTGGGGATTTTCTCTGCGTCTTGTACCCCCTAAAGCTGAAGGCATCTGCAGCAGATGCTGCTGTGGCTGGAGCTGGAGGCTGCTTGGGAAAATGCCAACGATATGAAGCTGGGAAACACCTCTTGGTGTGGCATGTGGCTCTCTGGCTGTTCTGGGAGCCCCCCACTCATTGCTGATGGGCTCTGTTAGAGGTGGCGGATCTTACTACAGGCAGATACTGCAGCCTACAATGTCTCTCTAAGGGAAATATCCCAACACATCGTTTTACTGGATAAAGTCCTGCTGAATCCTGAGTAGAATGGTTATGGATGTGACTTGTAAAAATAGTAATGGCCAACTTTTCTTGTGCTTTCCAGTATTACTACAGCATCAAGGATATCAGCATCGGAGGGCGCTGTGTCTGCCACGGCCACGCAGACGTCTGCGATGCCAAAGACCCCAACGACCCTTACAGGTACCTTTTGCAAAACCCCAGTTCTGTGTGAAAGCATTTGAATTACTGTTCTGAGAATGAAAGATGATACCAGTGTTAGTTGTGTCCTGTCATGAGCTTGTAATTGTGCCATCACTGCTGTTCGTGTCTCTGCCCTGAGAAAAAAGCAGAAACTGCTCCAGACCAAGTAGCAAAAATTACACATTTTGTCAGACTATTTTTCAGCCAGATCCACTCCCTGGTTGAGTTTCCCTGTCCACAACTTTGCCATCCCATTGGAGCAGAGTGTGAGAATGAGAAGGTGGGATACTGATGGGGAACAGGGAGGTTTCCCATCAAAGTCCAGGGATTGTTTCTGAACTTGTGCAGAGAAATCTCTTGCTTCCCACATGGCTTCTTAAGTGTTGAGACAATGCTCTCATAATTTATAGATGGTCTCCATGAAACCAGAGACTGCTGCCCATTTCTACTCATAAGAACCATGGATGGGTTATGTACGTATCTGAACAACTCTTTGCAAAAGAACGAGAGTGTGCAGAGAAGTTACATTTTGGCTTATGGGACTTCCATCTGCCTTGGCAACTCAGAATGCCAAGGAGCTGCTTCCGACCATGGAAGTGTTGCTTTTAGCCATCTGTTTGCAGCTTGAATGTTGCCTTTATGAAAGGGACGGGTAGATTCAGCTGGACGAGGGGAGCTTGTATTTCTTTCTCATCAGGATCATGTAGAACTTTTGGATCGTCTAAAATAAAATTCCAGTGAGCCCCAGCCAAGGTTAAAGCTGTTAAGTATTAAAACAAAGATGTATTGGTAAGCAAGCCTGCCTGAGTGTGCCAAACTCTCTAACAAAAGGAAGTTCATAAATATTTGGATGTACAGTTCCTTGTTTTTTAGACGTTGGTGTTGCTGGATGCAAAGTGCACCTGTGTGCTGGGGCAAAAGGCTTCATGGGGACAAGTGATTCTTTAACATGGAAATGCCAGGACCTTTCTTGGGTGTATCAATGGCCTGAGGCTCTCCAAGAAGGGAGGGAGAGTTGGGCAAGGAGAGATATGTTGGATATCCTTGTTCAATGCCACTTCTGCTTGCGACCATCTCTGTCTCCCGAAATTCCTCTCCTCCACTCTCATTTGTATGCATTTGGCATCTTCACTCTTGGCCCCAGCTTGTTCTCTGATGTTGCAGCACATGTTGGTAAGCAGCTGTTGCATTTCACCCGGAGCAGATCATGCCGGCCTGAGGGAGAAAACATTTCCTACTTGGGTGCTTTGTACAGTCAGAACATAACAGCTGTGAGTCCTTTGGGATACAGCAGGAAAAGGTGCTGGATAAATAGATCTTCTCATGGCATTGCTGTACCCTTTAGCAAGCCCAGGAGCACAGGCAAGTCAGCAGAAATCTGATACTTTCAGTTGAGAAAATGAGTAATCAGTGAAACTCCGCGGTTTTCCAGGCTCTGGGAGCAGCTGTGTCCAGCCTCCCCACGGAAGTGGGCACTGCTGGGCAGGATCCCAGTCCTCCTGCCCTGACACAGCACGGAGCCAGCTTGGGGATATCTGTAATGCCACATCAGCTGGGGCTCAGACACACTGTCCCCTTGAGACACAGGCCCAGCTGCCAGAAGCTTGTCGTGTCTTCAGCAATCTGTGTGGTGTGCCCTCTGCACGTGTCCTGCCTCTTCAGATGCTGGCGTGTGAGAGCAGCAGGGCAAGGAAATGCAAATAGAGGGATGTGCATTGGCCTGGCCCTGTTAAAAATCCCACAATCCCAGCCTGTTGGGGAGGTCTCTGCTTCTCATTTTAACTCCTCTCTTCTGCACATCCCCATGTTTCTTGTGCCCGTTGCTCAGAAAGGCAGAATGAGCACTTCAATAGGGGTGAGGTGAGCTAGAAATGTTGGCAAAGACGTCAGGACGTGATGAAGCATGTCCATGAGCTGACTTCCTGGCCATAAATTATAATATTCGTGCAAATTTGGAAAGTTTGTGTGAAGCGCCAAGCTGCACAGGCTGCGCATCCAGCTGTGTTGAGCACATCTGGGCCCTGTGTGAGTGTGTGCAGGGACCTGTGGGCAGGTACAGCCTCCTCAAGGCTCTCTGCGTTTCTCACAGCTGTCTCTCTTTGCCCTAAGCTGGAATGGGCTGAATTAAGCAGAGGGCAGGAATGTTCTCCTGGTTAAAGGTGAACACCAGCAGGATGAGGCACAGCCCTTTCTCCTGGCAAACCCCACGAGCAGTGAGATCAGAATCATCAGGAATCTGGCTTGGAGAGCCCAGACAGGAATCGTGTGTTAACAGGCTGAGTGAGCTCAGGAGAACCCTGCAAGTGTTCTGCATCTGTCTGATGAGAGCAGCTGTTTCCATGGCTTCACTGCCCAGTCACAGATGCCACGAGCAGGAGGGGAGACAACCAGAGAGTCCAGCTGCTGCCTTTGTGCCTGGTGCTGAAGATAACCAGCAAGACAGCAGCAGCTTGGCTGGTCAGAAGCACATCCACAGATGAAGGATGCTTTCCCACCGCTGGATCCTGAATTCCAGCTTCCCCTTTCCCATTTGGAAGGGCAAGCACCATCTGTGCCAGTAGATTTGTGCCATCTGTCAGTCTCTTTTTGCAGGTGGTTTTTTCTCCGTACAGTCAGAAACAGAGGAAGGGGCTTTTTTTTTTTCCTTGATTGTGCTCCTCAGATGTCCCAGCCAAATCCAGACGCTGTAGTGTTTGTGTGCTGCTCTCAGTTCTGCCACAGCTGCTCGCTGGAAACTGTTTAGTCTCTGCTATTGAGCATCAATTCCAGCGGGAAGACTGCGGTTTCGTTTCTTACAGCAGGATGACCAGGAAATATGTGCTATGTGAACACAGCCGCTCCCTCTTCATCCTTGCATACACTCAATCAATGAAACATGTAAATATTGTGGTTTATGCACATTTGTCTGTAATTCATTAGCAGCACGGACTCGGCACAAGGTGCAGTAAAGCCATGATAGATGAGCTCTCAGAGAGGTCATTGCTAACTCTGAGCAGCAGAGACTAAATAAATACCTCCTCCTTCATCTGAAATGAGCGTCTTTACTCATGCAGTGCCATCTTTTTGTGTTCTGGGAACTGAACCAGTACTTTTCAAACATCTTGAACGTTAAGGAGCCTGGGATGTGTGGCTGGAGCCACGTCCTCCAGTCAGGGAGACTAACACTGTTCAGCAGGCTTGTGAGTTCCCTGACTCAGTGACCATCTTTCTCCGCACGTATGTATACGGATCTTAATCTTGATCTTCAGCTGCTGCCATGGAAAGAAACGATAAAGTTTTATTTCCTTGGAATTGCTGAGTGGTAGTCAGGCAGGTGAGAGGTCTGTGGGTGGTTGCATTCCAGAGACACGGCCAAGGTTTGCCTCTCACTGGGTCTCCCCCTTGGGTCTGCGAAACACTTGGAGAACAAAGTTCCTAGTGAATATTTCAGGGCTATTTTCTGCCACTTAAGCTCCAGCCAGGGGTTCAGTTTCATGCCTGGATTCTGCCAGCCACAGCCCAGCCTGTGAATGTGGGCAGGGATGATGAGTGCTGACTGCACTGACTGACTGCAGCCAAGAGTCCCCTGGCATCTGCAAGGGAAGGGCTGGGAGCAGCACTGGGACCTCCTGCCTCTCAACCCCTCTGCCTGAAGCAAACATGCTGAGTGTGCATCCTGCTTGCAATTCCCCCAAACTTTCTGATCATCCCATATTTCATTAAAATGAGGTCACTTGTCCAGTGCTGCTACCTCTATCTGGAAATTCACTATACATACGCTTGCAGGTCCCACATCTTAGAATTACATGTAGGTGGAAACCGTGGCACTCAGCTCACTGCAGAGTGTCTGCACTCCTACACTTCACCCTGAATGACTGCTCCTTTTGTTTCTAACGTTTTAAAAAAATTACATTTATTTTTAAACACACTGCTTTTGAATGGAAAAGCCTTGGAGGAGGGAGAGATGGGAGTGGCAGACTGGCCCTGAGGGGAAATGAGTAATTGCACAGATAAAAGCTGGAACATGCTGTATTATCCATAAGTCTAATACAACAGAAAGCGTTTGTGTTGGATGGGAATCGCCTTGTGCTAAGTGGAGGTTTTGGGGCTGATGTCACTGACGTTAATGAATCACCGTTGCGGTCGGGCAGGGACGAGATCCATCGGGTGCCTGTCGAGATTCCTTGCCCGGCGCCTCCGGAGCCGCCTGTTTACCCAGCACAGCCCTGCCTGGAGAGCAGGAGGTGCAGTGCGCAGGGAGCGTGGGGCCAGCATCTGCTGAAATGCGTAATTCAAATTTCATGCCCTCCTCCCTGCAGCACAGGTGGACGTGGAGGAGCAGAGAGAACCTGTGTGGCCCCGTCCCTCTCCAGCTCCGGGCTATCATTTTGTCCTTTCATGCTCACCCTTCACAGTGGTGGGGACATCTTTGTGTCCCTGTACCACGCTACACGCTCTCAAATAAGCAGCTTCAGCTCAGTTTATACCCCTGCCACCTCCAACCATTTCACATTTTATTTGATGCAGAGCTGGCTAGGCAGCGGCACACTGATTTTTCTCTTATCCTTGTCTCCCAATGAAGAAAAAAAGGAATTATGGTGGAGGAGAGGAAAGGGAGAGAATGGAGCTGCAGTAGCAAAGTTTGATGTTTGGCTCAGAAAAAAATAAATCAATTAAAAAATTGAAAAAAAAGCCTTAGATGCCTCTTTTCCAGGATATTTGGATTAGCAAATACCACTCGTTCATGTACCTGATCGGTGGCAGTGATGCACAGCAGGGTGACACAGCAGCTCCCCATCCCACACGTCCCTGTCATCGCCCCAACCTTGTCTGTGCCCCGTTGCTGTCCCTGCAGGCTGCAGTGTGACTGCCAGCACAACACCTGTGGTGGCTCCTGCGACC